>QJOA01000067.1:111327-176777 GCA_004155915.1 Monosporascus sp. CRB-9-2 | reverse complement strand
CGGGATGGCCCCCCCCCCCCTTTTTGCCCGAACTCGGGGACTGAATGGGTCTCTATTTTGTGTTGTGTATATAGGTAGGAATTAATGGGCATGACGCACCTCCTCGGGCTTGGTCCACTCTTCCTTGGGCAGAAGCTGGTGTGTGGTGCTGGCCTGGAAGGCGCGGCGGATGCGGAACACGCGGTCGTACGACTCCTGCGGCGGGAGACGCTTCAGCGCCTTGATGACGTCCTCGTTCTCCTCGATGATCAAATCGTCGGCTCTGTTGAGTTGTTTGTCAGCCCGCGCTAGCAAAAATTATCCAAGAGAGAGAGAGACAGAGAAATCTCATCAATCGCATCGCGAAACCGAGCTAAGCAGAGTGACGTTTAGTGGGGGGAGAAATTACCGTAATCCGAGCTTGCGGTAGCCGGCGGCGTTGATGTACCATTCAGACAGTGGCTTCATGAAGCTCATCAGCCAGGGCCGCTTGGCGACGTAGGGCGCGAGACTCATGTATCGTGTCATCGTGGACGGGGGTTGTGGTCGGACGGGTTCTCGTCTGTATGGTGAGGTGGTCGGTGGTCGGCGAGGGAATTGGCTCGCTGGAGCTTTTGATGAGGTTCCGGTGTCGTTTTCGCTTGGTACTTAATCCTGGTTTCTGCATACATTCTCTCTAGCACGAGTCTTCTTTTCCTCTCAAATGCATACACTCTGATTGGCTGTGGCAGCTCTCGATTGATGACCGCCGGGGCTTGGGCTGAATCCCTTTAAGTGCATACTTGCTTTCAATTGCTAATCGCCAATGGGGGAGGTCGAAGTTGCA
Organism: Monosporascus sp. CRB-9-2; assembly: GCA_004155915.1. Lineage (NCBI taxonomy): Eukaryota > Fungi > Ascomycota > Sordariomycetes > Xylariales > Monosporascus > Monosporascus sp. CRB-9-2. The sequence continues at coordinate 175,972 of QJOA01000067.1, read as the reverse complement.
ATTTGCAAATATCGAAGCATGTGACAAAGAGGACATGCACGTGACTTTGCAGTCATCGACTACGTAATTGGTCCACTATATGTTGCTGCAGTTGCTCAACTGAAGCCATCAGCATCCAAAATTTGATTTATTGCATTATGTTAACGTCATTATAATAGAATAAAACAAAACGTTATTGTAAAAGTGGTAAAAACCAGCAACGAAATTAATAAAGGTATTTTTGCATATAAAATGTATGCGAGTATACATACAAGCTATTTAAGAGATCTTACGGGGCGATGAAGGTGACGAACTGAGAATACCCTGTATCTTGTAGCCATTTTGAATATCTGATCACATTAGGTAAGGCGACCTCCTTATTAACCCACTATATATATATATACTTACTATCTCAGCACTACGACGGCTCGTGGTATAAGCACATCGTTGCTGAAGGAATGGCCTTGTCCACAAACCATGGCTATCCGAGAGGGTATGTGTGCTCTCTGTCTTGACGACCCAACCGGTCTTCCCGCCCATAACATCAAAATGGGCAACCTCACGGCTGCCCTTACGTCGTTATTGCGGGCAGCTACCATTGAGGAGTGCGATGAGGTCCTCAAGCCCGCAAACGCCGCTGTCAAAGCCGCCGAGGGTGGTTTTGAAGACTAGCACACCCGGGTCGTTGCGCTCTTAAAACTTGATCGCTTCGACGACACCCTTCGGGCCATAACTGAGGGGGAATACAAGCTGGAAGAGGAATGCCTCCTGAGAAGACTTACGAATTATACAATCCTGGCCAGCTCGAGGACGCGGGAACCATTAAGTCTGGTTTCAATTTTTCGCGCACTATCCGCTACCTCGGTGGCTAGATCGCATACCGGGTGGAGGAAGTTTAAGAAGCTGCCAATATTTATAATGGCCTTTACGAGGAGGACGGCGGGTTGGAGGAAGAGGAGAATAATTTACATATTAGCACCTTAGGCACAAATGTGGAATTGGAGTGGAGTGGCCTGGACTAATTATTTAATTAACAACGACGGGAGATAAGCCTTGTGCGAGGATCTCGAGGCTTTCAAAACCGCTTATAATACGGCATGCGAATATATTGCTCGAGGCGACCTGAGCAGGGTATCTGTTCTCTTGAACGCGCAAAGGATTGGTGCAGGGCTAGCGAGGATTCGTTGCCCGAGAAGAAGCAGGCCAAGCTGCTGATTGTTATTATTAGATACCTTTATATTTTAACGCAAATAAGTAGGGTAGTGCTTTTACACCTGGTGGTACCACTAGAACATGTGTTATATTTAACCTTTTCGCCGGCGAGTCACGCCATGAACTCTATGTCCCATGAATATCGAAACAAGGCTCTGGTCAGGGTATAAAGCCCACGCTTCTACCAAACCTTCGACATCTCCAGAAAGTTCCTCCCAGCAAACTACAGCTATCGAGAGGAAAAGTTTCTAGTGGCGTAAAGAATCTACTGACCAAAAACCTCGCATACTCCTTCGCCCAGCACGTCTGTACAATTAAATGCCCTGCATACACCATCGCCCGCACCCAACTTCGCGAGACGTTTTATCTATCAAGGAGTTCGTTGAGGGGCGATACCGGAACAGGCAAAGAATTCTCCAACCCCAAACCATCCTGATTGCTCATTAGCGTGGCCTCCTCCCCTCTGTCAGTCGTCCTCAAGAATTCACCGGACCAACATGTCGTCTGCTAACCGGTCGGTCCGCACTTGTATTGGTGATGCTGCCTGGCTCTTATTTTTCGCTGGGGTGACGCTAGCAGAATTCCTTCTGTTCGCACGAATTACCGAAGGGTTGCTCGCCGGTAACGCCAAGATTCTCATATTGCCGGCGGCTGTACCATATGGCGCGCTCATTTCTTTTACCTTGACCTTCGCCATTAGCTGCGTGCTCGAACCTTACTATCGATATGCCCGGGATATGCGAATTCGGATGGAACATTGGTGGGATTACAGTTTCTGGATGGCTTGGGAACTCATTTCGGATGTGATGGGCTATTTGCTGGCATACAACTGGGAGGTGGTCCGGTATATCGTCTGGTACACGCGTCTATTACTTAGGCGCTAGATACCGATGTATATGGAAGTTGGGGAAGAGAAGACAACTAATTCCTTATCACAATGAGACACCTGTGCTATTGAAAAGATTAGAAGCTATCACCAACATCAAGGTGTTGAGACGGAGTTTGGATGTCTAGGGGTCAAAGGAGTGTATTGTAGTTGGGCGAGTTGCCCATGACACCTCTGGGGACCTAACGTCACTACATATAGACCAACACCTATCCCGCGACACCTTGACCCCGTATCAGTATCGTCGTTTAACCAGTTCTCTGGGCGTTTAGAACACGAACTACCCGCTCAAAGCGACAATATCCAGGCCAATTTTCTCGTCCTAGACCGTGTCGGCTTCGTACACCAATAATATCTATCGCTGCTTGCTGTGTCCACATCGCTTGTACAATGCAAAAGAATGCCTTAGTACATACTTTCCTCGTCCACCTGCCCTCCGCTAACAAGTCGTTCCGCTAATAATGTCCTACGCTAACGGTGCTCTCGGTTGACGATGCTCTCGGTTGACGGTGCCCTCCACTGCTGATGTCCTGACTTGTCTTCGGGCTCCTGTCAGATCTAGAGTGCCGAAAAATGTGAGGCCTCACAGTATGGCGGGACTATTAGATCTCACAGCTCCAGGGCTTTCTTCACGACGGGGAAGAACAACCGCAGTGGTGGCAATAGGGAATTTGCTCCTCCATCTACGACAGTCTCTCCAGCTCGGCCTCGGTCTTGGGCGGAAATAATCGTGTCTTTGTTGTCCATCAGGAACGTGATTCCCTGAACTCCTCGGGAAGGAGACCAGACAGGGGGTTATGCAAAAGGCCATCTGCTGCAGATATAGGTGCTCCGCTTTACGTCAGGCAGGCGGCTGCTTTTCAAGCTCGTCGTGTAGATCCAAGCGTAATGGCCCTGCTGAAGAACCAGAATGGGGATGGGAGCAGATACTAATGAACCCCTGATTCATGTCGGTAACACCATACGGTATGGCTTGGGATGCAAGCTGGGGAAGGATAGCGATCTTCATAAGCCACAAAGGAGCAAGATCCAACAATGAGATTGACGACCAGCTTACGCTGCTTCTAAGAGCAAATGACCGTTTCACGGGTCGTTCTCGGTCGCAATCGATCCACCGCTTGCGCCGTTTTGTCCGTGGACAAATCGGAGCAGCCTCATGGTGGATGATCTACCACCACCGTCAGCAAACAGTCGTTATGGGACTGAAAGCACCACTTACTGTGGCCAGGGCTATGTAGGTTGAGGAGTTGAAACAAGGCCGCAAGTGTCTCGTTAATCCAGGTCTCGACTAGTGCTTCCAGTCCGTCCTGAGAGGGGCGTTTGTGATGAGACTACCAGCCAACACCGCATAAAGCGTCGGGTTGAATTTGGTGCCACCGCCGAGTTCGACTAGTTATTATGGGGAAAGCCGGCACCGCATGAAGCGTCGGGTTGAATTTGATGTCACCCCCGAGTTCGACTCGTTATGATGGGAAAAGCCGGCGCCGCATGAAACGTCGGGTTGAATTTTTATGGCGTTCTTCGGCACTCGAGGTGTGCGAGGCCATGAAGCGTCGGGTTGAAATTCTTTTTTTCTTTTTTTATATAAAGAAAAATTTAAAATAACGCTGGGGCGGGTGCGGCGGGGGGGGGCGCTATTCGTGTCTTAAAAAAATTTAAAAGATGAAAAGAAGGAATAAAACAAGAACAACAAAAATCCGAGACCCAAAAGAGTGAGGAAAAATATTAGAAGAATTAAAACAATTTTCCAGCGCTCGGGCCGCCGCCGGGGGGGAAGGATGGCATGAGCGGGCCGGGGTGAGGGCGGAGGGGAAGGGGGCGGCGAGCCACCCGGGCGAAAACGATGGTGGCTCATGTTTTTAGGTAGACGGCGGTTAGACTTTGCTTACATAATCGGAAACCCTCTCAGGAAAGGCACTTACACTAATTATATAAAAAAGGTAAAAACTAGCATCATGTTAGCCGTGATTCAACGAAGAAGCAGGGAAATGTGGCTGAAAATGAGCCGGTAAAGCTCGGGTAGCTTAGCAGTCCAGCCCGGGTTTAATAGACGAGAGGGATGAGCCGACGTCTTGCCAACTTTGACAGCCCGCTGAAGAGGAGGTGGAGGTGCATTCAGGGACCAGGGACAGCCGAGGGCATGTTTCTGGTCATATACTGGGAAAGTAGAGCACTTTCTAAGCTAGACACCGCACTGGCGGCAGATGAAGCAGGAGCCTCACTGCAGGTGGGAACGGTCATCTCAGGAGTTACCATGCAGTCCAGCGTGTTTGCTGATAGTAGTGCTGACTTCGACCGCATCTATGTGGGAGAAATACATGGTAACTATGGATGTGATGATTGCATGGTTCTTTTGCTACTCTTATGCTGTGATGCCAAACGAATCCGTTATCGCGCCGACACAAGGACTCGAAGACGAGGATGTCGAGAAGAATATTCGACGCAAGGTGCGAGCCATAATACTAAACCGAGCCCCCCTTGGACTGGATTGGCCTCGTTGCAGCAGTGTCCAGGAATGGAGACGATTGGGGTTGATAGAAGAAGACCGCCAAAGGCAAGGTGGTCAAGTGCCTAGGCTTTGACAGACGAAGAACGCAAGCACAGGGACGCAGCGAGGATTCAGTGGTGTTTTGCCCCTTGCAGTAGACAGGAACGGCAAAAGATCCTAATGCTGGGCATTCGGGCTGGAAACGGGAACTGCAAGATGAATCGTGACCGTGTCTGATGTTGTCCGCTCGGCCCCGGCGTAAGAGCGTAATAGGGAAAGACGTCTGACTTACAATCTTACTGGTGATGTCTAAAGAGAAGAAAGAAGGGAAAGAAACTAGAAAGTCGGAATTGAAAGATAGTTACCATTTCTCTACGGGCCATCTCGGGGGCAGCTGGGCAGGAGCGTTCAGGGGCAGGGCTTTACCCCTAATATCAATAATCAACAATATTCAAGGAAGCCATCATCTAAGGGCAGCATATTCCCAAAATCTAACAAGATGGCTTCAAGACTAGACCCCAAAGTACAGCCTCAAACCAGAAAGACATCAAATGACAGGAGACACTGTGACATCACATTACACTAGAAGTCGTACCTCACGATCAGGCAAGAGCTATGTTGATATATATAATCATCGATAGAGACAAGTTGCTGTTCTCCCAGGTCAGAACTTGCTTATCACCACTATGTAAGGCCACGGCTAGAGTTACAGGCGCGCTTCGATTTCATGAAGAAAGCACAATCATGCAGGGTATACTTTCGCTCAAACTCGAAGGCATGACCTAACGGCTCACCTCATCGCGAATGCCACAGTCGAGAATTCCTAAACAGCAGGTATCATCTCAGGCACTACGATATAACGTAGGTGCGAGGCCAGTATTCAAGCTTTATTATCACCAGGGGTTGGCTTCTTGTACCTAGTAGCTCTACCCAATCTTTGCAACTTGATATACCAACACTCAACTTGAGCCGGGGAGACTTCCAGTCTACACAAGAACAGGGTCGACAGTCAATGATTCTCGTTCCTCATCATGCCTACTTTTCCCCTCACAAGAAACTGTAATTTCCAACTCCGCTGCTGGGGCCGGCTGAGGTAAAGACCATCGCAAGGCGAGCAAGACCGGGGCGGTTATTTAAGTCTGGGAAAAAAGAAAGGCCCTGTCAACGGATTAGTCAAATGCGATGACGTGAGGTTTAAGGGCTTCACGACTAAGCCCCAGCGGTTGCCCGATACCTAGTGTAGTTACAATAATGTGAAGTCATCGTATCGCGTGTCCCTCACTTTCCTTTCTTGGGCAGCCTAGGTATACTTACTGTATGGCTCGGGTTAATCGGTTGATACCTATCTTGGAAGTTACCAATTAGAATAAAGCACAGAACATCTTGCAACACCGAACAGCCGGGAGCAGGAAATTAAAAGACAATTCGATTCCTACTTCCAAACAAACGATGCAAACCTAGAGTAGAGCGCCCGTTGTCAGATTTGCAAGACTACGCGGAGAAATGGTGTTGTATGGCTGTCAACTGCGAATACTAATAGAGAAAATAGCAGGAAAAAAAAAAGTCCATTGAACACTGATAACCTTCTGCATGGATATACCATGTACCTAGGTATCTACATAGATACTTACCCGAGGAGGTACTGGGCAGCTAGGTAACTCCGACAGTTATTAAGCTTGAGGATCTACATGTAGGTTAGGTCCAGCAGGTTCAATACTAGGACTCAATGCACACACTACGCACACACCGCGGTTAGGAGCTGCACCGCAGCTCGGATCCTGGTTGGGGGTATGAGGTCAGAGTCAATTAATTCGAAGTCCGGTTGGCAGATCCTTTATCTTCTTTCTTCATTTCAAGTTGTCAACAGTCAGTTCAACAAAAATCAAAGCCGGGTTGTCATAATTGATTGATTCTGAGGTAAGATAAATTACCCCCAAGTCCAATACAATGCTCCAAGTGTTGAGAGGTTCGTATCTTTAATACCTACGCTACACATACTAGTATAGTCTTTTCCAACCACATCGTGCTTGATCATGTCATCATCGGCTTCAACCGGCTTTCTCCTTAGATACAGGTGGAGCCAAAGAGTGAGTAATGTTCGATTCCTAACAGCGCTATTGGTCTTCTCTATTTGGCTCAACCTTAGCTCTGTAACCAGATACCTAGCGCTTGGATCTTATATTCTCCATCAGTACATCCAAACATACATCTGCAAGTTGAAAAGCCCCGCAGTCAAAACTCAGGAAGGACTCGATGAAAGCCAAGTTTTGGACCTCTGCCCTATTCTTAATTTTTACTTTGGCACGGCTTTGAAACTATAGAGTAGTCTACCTGCACAGGTACATATCGCTGCCGGTACCTGCCCACCTAGCTAGCTACATACCTACATACCTGCGCTAATACGCTGCTGCATACGGCATACAGCATACATACATACAAATTCCTCCGCATTTCTAATCTCCAAATCGCCCTCAACATCGTCATCGCTACTTCGCACCCCTCTTTTCCTATCCTCTACCTCCTGACAAACAACTTCACACGAATTCCTCCGTTGTTTCATATCAGCGCGAAGGACCTTCATGTTTGTCGATGCAAATGGCCAGTGACAATCGGTAACTTCAGTGTCAACAGCGGACTTGCGAGGGAGTAATTCCCCGCACACCGCGGTGCACTTGGACCTCCCCAGCCTTCGAACGCGATAAGGACGACGACGGCGACGACGGCAGCGACGAACTCCGCCTACTTATTCAACTCGATTGCCAACTATTGATTCTCTCTTTTTGTTCTCCACCGATAGTTAACTTGTTTCTGTCTTTTGGGGTCTTTGGTGCCACCGTGAGACCCCTCCGTCGCTGCCGACAATATCTGCCCACGCTGGCATCAAAGACGTTCGAAGGGAATGTCCCACGACGAAGCCCAAAGCCCCCCGACAGGACGGTCGCCGCCCGCTTCAACAGAATATGCCGTTCACACCCATCAATCCTCTACGACCGCTGGCATAATGCGCTCCTCGGGCGACAACCAGAATTCAGAAAGCACGGGTGCCATGCCGGCAGTAGCCACCATGACACTCCGTGACCGCCACGGCATAACTCTTTTGGAACGATGGGCAATGGGTGCGTCCGAATCGCAATTCAACGCTCTATCGGGCGCTGTGGGAGGGTTTGCTTCAGGGATCGCCACATGCCCACTCGATGTTATCAAGACAAAACTACAAGCACAAGGGGGTTTCGTGCCTGTGTCTAAGGGAAGGCATGTTGGCCATAGTAAAGTCTACCGAGGCTTGGTGGGCACAGCCAAGGTGATATGGAGGGAAGATGGGATTCGCGGTCTGTACAGAGGCCTAGGTCCCATCATACTCGGCTACTTGCCCACCTGGGCAGTTTGGTTTACTGTTTACAACAAGAGCAAGGTTTGGATGACCCAACAAGATAGTAAGTCTTCTCCCTATGACGCAAGCCAGGCAAAGCGTGCCAGAGAGTGCCTTATCAATAAACATCATATTAGGTGTCATGGCCAGAGAGTTTTGTGCTAATTCGCTCCCACCACGGCAGTCCATAATAAGACGTTCATCAACTTCTGGTCCTCGATCATAGCCGGAGCTAGCAGCACGATAGTTACAAACCCGATATGGGTTATCAAGACCCGCCTAATGTCACAATCATCGACCTCGAGTGGATACAACAGACATATGTCTGTCTTCCCGAGGTCAGGTAACACCCCGACTTCGAGACCAAGTATTCATTCCCCTTGGCATTATCGGTCGACGTTGGACGCAGCACGCAAGATGTACACATCAGAAGGTATCGGTTCGTTCTATTCTGGATTAACGCCGGCGCTCCTCGGTCTTAGCCATGTTGCAGTGCAATTCCCTGCATATGAGTTTCTCCGGAGAAAGTTCACTGGCAAAGGAATGGGCGAGATGGGCGACGACAACCAGTCGCACTGGTTTGGCGTGCTTGCAGCCTCGATAATGTCGAAGATTCTAGCCAGCTCGGCGACCTACCCGCATGAGGTCATCCGAACAAGGTTACAAACGCAGCGACGGCCGGCCCCTGGTGTTGAATACCTCCAAGGCTTAGGTATATCCCCCGAGAGTGACGGAGCGAAAGGTAGCATCCCTGAACCTAAGTACAAAGGCATAGTTATGACGACGCGCACCATTCTGCGAGAAGAAGGCTGGAGGGCATTTTATGCCGGAATGGGCGTCAATATGATGCGAGCGGTACCAGCAGCAACCGTCACGATGATGACGTACGAATACGTGATGAAAACCCTCCATCGTGCGAGGTCAGAAGGCCGGCGCAAACAAAGCGAACTTTCTTGAATAGAGCCAGCGACTGCGCAAAGAGAGCAAGCAACATTTAAATATCAAGCCATGCTACTAAGAGACAAAAGAATAACGTGGACATCAGCAAGTGGAGGAGCAGTCGTACATATGCAAACGATGAGAGATAACAGTCCCCCTAGGAACGTGTCCCAGGCCACCACTGGCCCGACGTGGCTACTGGGGTTGCCGGGAGACGGGTTACAGGGCGCCTAAGTGGCGCCCGCGTATGATACCCTTCCTTGCATGTACGTACAGAAGACTCATTCGGACACAATCAAAAACAAATACAACCCCCCAACATGAGTTGTACGCCTTTTATCGTTGTGTTGAGGCTTTACATTCGAAACACGGCTATTCCGCATGGTAGGCTTCATGCCTGGGTAACATACTATAGGAGACAACTAAAACATATTACACTCTCAGATGATGGGAGAGCAGCCCCCTATTTGATGTTGATAACTCACTAGGACTGCCCATTTTGCTTACGCGTCCAAAGTCCCTCTCCATTACAATTGGACCCTTACTTCGCCGAGGTCTCTGATGTCGTCCACTCTCCGCTGTTGATGGACAACAACTTACAAGCAGAACTCGTTCCGGGCTCATGACTATAACAGGTTGCCTTTTCCTAAATTGTGTCAGGTATACACGGGCCAACCACCGTACGCGGGTTACATCGACCATGTGACAGTAGCGCTTCCCCTTTCCGGCCTCATCTCTTTGGATATATTCAGGGGTATCTCACAGTACACATGGGGAACCTGGTTGTTTATTATTGCACTAGAAGTAATAATACCCTTACGGATACTGCGTCGCGTATCGTCATGGTTTGGCTGTGTTATTCCGGTTCTCGCATTCTGATGCATGCCTTGCTCTCCGAAACCCAGTCGCTGCGAAAGCCCCTTTTGTTCTTCTACCATGTCCGCTTAGGGGCTCCTTACTGACTCGGATCAGATCATATACACATAAGTAGCCTGTTAAAGATCTCCATGTTTGAAGTATCTTACACGTTTCATGAACGGAAGCAAGCAATAATCCACTCGAACAGTTCCGATTATCTCTCTGCTTACCTACAGCCTGTCGGCCTCTATTCCATCCACTTCTCGAGCTCCCTCTCTGTCCAGTCCCAGAGCCTCGGCCCGAGCTCCGGATCCCGGCCCTGGTCGTCGGACTCCATCTCGGACAGCAGCCCGACCGGCTCGTAGAATGCGTCCGGCTTGATGGACGGACTCCCTCGGGGCACTGATGGGTGGCCACGGGTGGTGGTTGTAAATGCCCTGCTGCTCCGGCAATCGGGATACGGCCCTGCCGACTCCCGTAGACCAGCGCGCGGTCGGAGAACCCGAGATCGGTGACTAGGTCCGTGCCGACGATGCCGGGCGTGAGGCCGACTGCGACATACGGAGTTAGTCATTACTACCCTATCTAGTGAACGAATTAGGCGAATGGACGGAGTTATAAGACATGTTTCGGGAGCTGTAGTCTCCTCAAAAGTACTCCGTTTGGAAATCTGTGTGCGCTTAAGCTAGGAAATAAGTAAGGGTCAAGGCAGAACCACCCAACCAGCAAAATCCCGGATTAGCTGTTTATCGAAGTCAATGTTAGTTAATCATGTTGTCGGCGGCGGCTTATACGAAAGAATGCGTTATGTTATTTACGCTTGAATGGAAAGGGCGACGTTATTATTGTTCTTAGCAACATCACTTCGGCCGTACCAATACGTTTCCATATATAATCGAGAAGCAGTATAATATGTACCGCTCATCGCTAGCAGTGAGCCATAGTCCTAAATGTCGAATGGGCTCTAGTCCACCCCGACCATTTTCTTGCTGACCTCCCATAGCTTCTCTTCACTCTCGCGATCAAAGGCCCACTCTGCATAGCCGTACTCGATCCGGTCGGCATCAGGCGGCACGGGGCCAGCTACACATGCGCCCTCGAGATATAGTCCGCCTTTGCCTTCCAGCTCTCTCGACACGGCGCCGTAGACACTGGTAGCGCACGCCTGCTCTATACTCGCGAGGTATTTTGCCATTCGCGGGTCGGCTATGGCGGCCTCCATCTCGTCCTGGACGTGTTTCTGGAGGTTCGGGCTGACGAAGCTGCCGGGGCTGAGGCTGTAGCCGTGTAGCCCCTGGGGGCCGTACAGGCGGTCGATCTGCGTCGCCATGTGTATGTTGGCCGTCTTGGACTGGCCGTCTAAGCGGGCGTCAGCTCCCAACACGCCGAATGCCCGCATCTCGGGGAGGGGCCTATGGGAAGTTCACTTACACGCGAGCCAGCCATCGTACGCGCCATCGAAGTTGAGGTTGTCGAAGCGCACGGGGCTGTAGCGGTGCGCCAGGGACGAGACGTTGACCACGCGCGAGGCGAACTGTGGCGTGGCGCTCGCGAGCAGGAGGTCGCGGAGGAGGTAGAACAGCAGGAAGTGCGAGAGGTGGTTGGTGCCGAACTGCAGCTCGAAGCCGTCGGGGGTGCGCGCCTCGGGCGTCTTCATGACGGCGGCGTTGTTGACCAGGACGTTGAGCCGGCCGCCGCTGCGCGCGCGGACCTCGGCGGCGCACGCCCGCACGCTGGCCAGCTCGCTCTGGTCCATGAAGAGCACGTGCACGCGGCCGGTGCCCAGCAGATCGTCCCCGAGGGCCCGCCTGGCCTTGTCGAGGTCGCGCGCCGTCGCGAAGACGGTGGCGCCCGTCAGGGCGAGCGCGCGCACCGTGGCCGGCCCCATCCCCGAGGATACGCCCGTCACGAGGAACACCTTGTCGCCGAGCGCGCCGACGAGCCCTTCGTCTTCGACGACCTGGGCCCCTGTTGGGCGGGAGTCGCCCGGGCCGCCGAGGTTCTCCCACTTGTTGCGCTCGGCGTAGCGGCCGGTAAGCTGAAACGGGACTTTGGATGTGAATGACATTGTTACTAGTGCTTGAGGGGGAGTCAGAACTGAATAATAGCTGAAAACGGCGGATCCGGGAGACTCTGGTTGACGGTGGTCCATGGACAGAGGGGGAAGCAGCGCGCTTCGTCCAATTTATAGCGAAGTCCAGTGGAGCTTCGACTCAGAATAGAACATCTCCAGGGATCAGGTCATCAGACACCATGATACGGCTTCTTCAGCCTTTCTTGGCCAGATATGGCAATAGTGCTATCTCGGATGACATAACTCCCCCTCCAAAAACCTGCGACTTGGGGTTTACGTTTAAACTCCAGGAACGCCCCACGGGAAATCCACCATGTCGGGTCGTGGCTGCATTAGGGGCATTAGCGGGGCTGGCGGGTGTGGCCAATAACATCCCGTCGCGCCCCGTAGCGCCTCATGCACGTTAACTCCGGGTCGTATGCACATCAATTCCGGGTGGATATGCCAAGGCAGACCTCCACCCTCACATGCCGTTTTGGGACACAGTCGCTTGAGCCGCCTGATGATGGCTTAATAAAACGACGACCTGCCTAGGCGCTACGGGTGCGGTCCGGTGCCCTTGGAATTTATGAGATTCGAATTACGGCCACTGTGAGAACCAGTATCTCGTTAATCTGCTTGCCGTGCTCGACAATTATCCTGCATGTGTGTCTTGCGCCTTAGCTCTATCTTCACGGCGTCTAAGCTAAGCTTTTGCGAGTTCGGGGAACCACTCAGATTCGCTCTCTAGTGAAACGTCCCCTTTTGGAACCATTGGAAACATAGTGCTGCGGGACGAGAAGCCCTACAGCCTCCAAAAGCCAGACCGCGGGTTAGGGCGAGCCCCGAAAAGTTTAAGGGTAAATCTCTGTGGGCCAAGAGAGCAGCAGAGAATGACGAGGCCGAATAGGCAGCGATTTAGTGTACAGCTTTCACCACAAAAAGCATACAGAAGCATAGGGCGGCAGGCAATGCGCGTTAGTGATGTTTTCGAGTTCCGCTGCAATCTGTAGCTGCAGCGCGTGGGCAGCTAGAAAATCAGTGTAATGGATGGGTATGGTTTTTGGTTTGTGCTACGTCAGTTTTTAAGAGTAGCAAAGGAAAAGACATTATAGAAACGAAAAGAAACGGTGATCTGGGTCGGAACTGAACTAGCATTTCTGTAGCTCTTTTGGGGGGGGGGGTATATGGCCAAATAAAGAAGAAATTGGCACCTTCGGGACCTAATGGCGCAGCGGTTAGCTGCTTTCAAAAGAACTTGTTTTAAGGAAGTTGCTGATAGGTGCACCCTCTCCTTAAGGACTCCCTGGTACAACCGGATGAAAACAGGCTAGTCTGAGGGGGTGACAAAGACACCGAAGGTGCGAAATACTATCAAGTTCAAAAGCCATTCTTTTTGCCTTTTATTTTAGTTTTTCTTATACTGTTCTTGCTCGCTTTATGCCTATTTATATATTCATCAGTGAAATCACTTACTTAGGTAAATTTGTCCTATTCATTTTGTTCCCCTTCTTATAGCATAGTAATATATCACCTCCGGGTAATGTTTTGCTTTTACTTTTAAGTTCTCGGTATTTTATGGTATTTTTCGTGCTTTAATGCTTTCTTAATATCGATGTGATATATATCGTATATATTTTACATTTCGACTGGTACTAAGCCAATGTAATTGCTGGAGTATCACATAGTTTAAGCAAGGGCTTGAGATATTTTAAGCTGGAAGAATGGCATAAGCATATCGTGATATTGGCCTAAAACAGTTTGTGTACTGGAAATTCAACCTCAGTTATGACTCCTACCTGACAGATACTTCATGTTGACCTCACGATGTTTCTTTTCCTAGTAAGTATGCAGCATCTGCCCTTATTGCGTTATAGTCTATATAGAAGCGAACGAATCTTGGTCAACTCTACTAGCTGTTTTCATTTGCCCAGGCCTGGTAACTGAAACACGTGAACGGATTCAAAGTAGGGTATTGTACACATGCCTTTTAGGCTTGCTGTAAATACCCCGTCAGGCTCTGCACAATACAGTTGGACCACCCTGATCATATCCAGGAGGTGAAATATGAGAATTGGATGATTTATTTCGACAAGTAATGCCTTATGATTATTCGAATTCCTTTAAACAAGAAACTTTGGCAGGTTAAGATGGTTGGAGCTGGCTTAGCTATAACAAGAGACTGCTGCCCGTTTTATACGAAATTTCATATTATACAGATGGTTACTAGGCGATATTCGTAAGATATTATTTTATTTTTGCCTGCATAACTATTTTCCTACCCTAGCACCCTTCCCTTGCAGCTTTTCTGGATATCCGTAACAAATATTTCCCTAATTAACTGTCACCTACGTAACCAAGTCATCGCCATTCATTCTCAACATCGACCAGCAGTCTGGTATCACCATGGGGCGCCTCAGTATCCTGCGCAAGGCTTTCGGGAAGCTAGACGGCTTTTTCTTTGGGATGGAGCCTATCGACCTCTCGGACGACGTATACTATGCTCTGGTCGAGGCCGACCAGTCCCTGGCTGACTACAGCGTCGGCATGGTCGCCTCCAACCTCCTGAACCGCCTCACGACGCTCTTCAAGACCTGCACCCTGAACGAGGACGTCTACAGACGTGTTGGTGGAGGCAAATCCTTCTGGTTCTTCATCGCAGCAGCATGGAACCCCCTTCACCCATTGACTCCCGAGGAGATCGAGCAGCTCGTGATGTTCATGCTGGGAGCTCGTCGTCGATATATTTCGGAGTCTACGCGCAACGCTGTTACTAACCTCACCAACGCCGCCGACAGTCTCATCAACATCGTCGACGACGCCGGCTCACGTGGTTCCTACCAGCAAGTCATGTCTCTGAGAACTCCCGCCGCCGCTAGTCACCAAGGAGCCGAAGCCCCTGGAAGCCCGGTCTGGCCGCCCATGCATTTCAGCAGCATGGACGTCGCCCTGATGGCCATCAAGGGCGTCCGAGAGAAGATCTCCGGTATCTCGTCCATCAACCAGGGACAGGCCGTAACCCTCCCCAAGTGCCTCGACGAACCCCTAGCCGTCCGAACCTACCTCTCCCAGTTGTCCCTGTCCCGGATGAAGCCCGACGCCAACCTGGCACTATACCTCGCCCCTGTCGCCTTCGCCGACCACATGCAGCGCCAGGCCTGGTACAAGGCCACGGGCCACAAGTCCCGGCTGTACGGCACGGTCCCCGAGTTCCTCGAGTACGCGCACCGGGCCCTATTCGGCAAGAATCCCAGGGAGCACGCCGTCTGCCTACTGACGCCCTGGTTCCTTGAGCCCGCTGACGCCGCCCGCGTCGCCCAGGAGATGGACCTCCCGATCCCCACCGCCTGGCTGCGCAGCTGCCCCCGCGCCGGTACGGCGCTCGTGCTGTCGAAGTCGGAGAAGAAGAAGGGCAAGGGAAAGGGCAAGCTCGGCTGCCGAGCGCTGTTGTTCCAGCCTGGCCCGCCGCGCTACGCCGACGCCGCCGAGCCGATGCCGGAGAGATGGGCGAGGCAGAACGCGTGGCTCGACGCCCTCTTTGGTGCCGTCGATGCCGAGTTCGACATCCACGAGGGCTACATCGGTGGCAGCACGCTGCGCCGCTACGAGAACGGCCAGCCGAGCCCGGACTCGGTGGAGCTCGCTTGCCAGTTCGTGCGGGAGCTCGTGGAGGACCCGGAGAAGGGCATCCCGGAGGGATGGGGCCTGGTGGAGAGAAGCTTTGCGCTGGTCGAGCCCTGGGACGGTGGAAATTAGCGGAAATCGTATAATGACGATTAGGCCGCGATGGATACTAGCATAGTAGATGATGTGGAAGACGAATGCTTCCATAGTATGAAGTGATACCCTCTTAAGAAACGGAGATTACGTTGCTGGCCATGCGTTGTTGATGTCGATGATGAGACGGGCTTAGCGAGATAAACAGGCATGATCTGAATGACAGCCAGTTTTTATCAGGTAGGTTATATTACCATTACAGGTTCGTAGAGGTTGTAGTTGCGCTACCAGGCCTAAGCTAAGAATCCTATGACGATGTCTTGGGAGCAGAGTACGTAGTATACGCCATCCGAAAGGCCGATTAGCTTCTTTCCGAAGGAAAAGCCGTTTAACTTATTCAAGACGTTACGACGTTACGGAAGTTATTAAGGCGTTTTATAATGTAATATCCGAACTGGTCGATATTAAGGAATAAGTAATAAAGACTTCGTTACACCGGCGGATAGTTAGGGAATTTTCTGTCACGATTATGTGAAGGATTTGGGAGGGTAATGGTCCTAAGGGGGAAGCAGATATGCAGCCAAATAATAAAATTTCCCACGAATATTCTCTGGCAAACATCATCACAATGTGAAATATTTTATTTCCCATTAGCGATTCTAAGTGATGTCACGGAACGGGCGGGCAGACTCTTGCCATAATAAGTGAATCAGCCCTGAATAACTAAGCATACCAAAAGGTTCCTTCTTAGAGGAATTCGAATAATCACCGGATATCACTTTTTTCAGATGAAATAACCAGTTAAATCGTTAGTCGAAAGTAACTCATCTAATTCTAATATTTCACGTCCCGGATATGATATTGGGTGTGGTGCAGGATTTAGGGGCAGACCGACTTCTAGGACGCCTCTTTCGAGAAAATATGAGATCGCTGGACTCACGAACTAGAGCGAGACTGGGCTATATCTAGTCCGCCTTGGAAAGGAGGCTCTCTCTGTCGTTGAAGGTGAGTAGACCACTGAGAGGTATCTGGAAGTGATGATTGTAACCCTTAGAAGCGGTATCTATCCAGCTTCAACAATTCACCAATCGGATTTAGTAGTAGAGTTCCTTAGAGATTATAGTTTCGCTGCCAGGTCTCGGCTGAGAATCGCATGACGACGTCTTGGAACCAGGGTACGCCCTCCCTGATCTCCATAAGCTATACCCACGCCTTCTCGCATTTCGAGAACCATATATGGAGCTTTCACATTGCTGAGAGGAAAAGGGGTCATATAGGGGTAGCCAACTTGCGGTCATAACCTATCAACCGCTCGACTTGCCTTTCCGATAATCGATCCAAAGCTTCATACCAGATGACGAATCAACCTCAAAGAAGCTCGTTATTATGACTGAAGGCCCGGTATACTTTAGAAACATAGGGGCGATTCTACTCGGTTTGGTGTAGCATTTCCTTCGGCTGTTTCTGAATATGCTCATAACAGCGGCTTAAACAAACGACTGAGCACACGTTGAAGCAGGGGGTCCGGAACACGTGTTACTGAGTTCATAGGACTTGGTAACGAGACACCTTCCGGAATGTCGTGTCAGCTGCTACTACGCTTTTCTGAGGCATATTATATCAGTGTGGGTAGAAAGACAAGAACTAGGACCTATATGAGACTGCTTAGAATGTTACTTAAGTGTCACACTTCCTAGGAAGCAGCTGCAAAGCTCTTGATGATATATTGATCTCTAGGAAGCTAGGAAGCGCTGATCCCATATGGTGGGTGATTATGGGCTCCGGAAAGGATCAACGTTGTCCCGAATGATCCCTGAAGCTCTAAAGGGGGTCCCTTTTCTGCGACAATAAGGAGGCCCAGACGGTCTTTTAAGGACAAGAGTTGAATTACTCGAAAGCAGCCGCTTCGGATTGTCGAATGGCGTAACGATATGAAAGAGCAACCAGATCTTTAGAGTATCGAAGGGGCTCTACGTTGAGTCTACACCTTCGTGTTGGTGAAAAGGAGAACCCCATATCTGTATTATCTTGTGGTTGTGCGCTGCTCACGTATGCTTCATGCCGAACAGGCTAGCAAGACCAGCTTATTTAGTGCAAATGAAGGGAAAGGCGGACGAGATACTACGTTGTAGACCATGTTTTAACATCCTAGTCAGGTATTTTTCATCAACTGATCTTTTGGAGCTCTATATGAACCAGAAGTTCAGTATACCAACGACGTTATACCTAACGCTAGAGGCTACTTGACAGGGATGTTAATATTCGATCTGATGCTCAGTATTATAGACGCCTCTGTCTTTTAAAAGCCAGGTGTGATGTAACCGGCGTCCAATGGCGGAAGGATTACCGCCATCCGCCAATCAACGGCTACGAGGATGCGAGTAATATGTACTCCAAAACGGAGGGGGTGACACTGCGAATCGGCATTTATGCGCGTCCTTGGTGAGAATCTTCGGATGCCTAGTCGTGCGTGCGTGCAATGGTACTGATCAGCCCACCCTACAATGCTTACTCTACCTAGTGCCGATGACAACGTTCGACAATCATACAAGCGGTATACTATGATCAGACGATGGAATGCGGGAGAGCTAAGGGACCGTAAAAGCTGCTTCTGCAATAGCTAACATACAACATATACCGACGACCATCTGATAAACAGTAACAAGGTACGTCGCACCTCGGCTTCCTGTATGTAGTAATGGAGCTTGGAGCTTCGTCCGCGGCCACCCACCGCCCGAGCTGGGAGGAAGCTTCCTGGGCGATCCTGGGCGATCCTGGGCGAGATTCGAGACTCGAGCTAGATGACCCCGCATATTATTATGAGTACGCCTCGTCCGCTGGGAACTCTATTCGTAGTGCGACATAGAAACTCGGTGCGCAATCATCACGACTACATGCACAAATGGCACGCTGGACGGTATTCCTCCTCGATTGTAGACAACGTCGTCGCGTCGCTTCGAAGAGAACGCCTCAACCTGTCCGGTGCGGCCCACCGCTGCTTGCACGTTCTCTGGCAATTTCTGGCCGGGACTTAGTCCGGTTCGGCCTATCCACACTGCCACAATAGGGGGGCTTGCTTCAAGATTTGTTGGCGTCTCTGACTAAACCGGCCGGGGACGAAGCTGACAGGTAAACTATCAGCACATACAATAACTCCGTACGTGCTTGATAATACACTAAAGCAAGCTTGACCGCCTCACGAAGCCGCCCTGCCAATGGATCGTCTTCCGGGGTAAGTTTAATGGAGTGTGGGGCTTGCTTTGCATGAGTGGCCCGAGCTCCTCAACGGGTGGGAAAGAGTGGAGAAAGCTGCAGCTTATGGAACTCATGAACCCCGTGCCGGACTTGAGACGTTGTAGTCGCAATCCCCGATCGCGCGTTCGTTTCATCGGCCTATCTGTCCACATCCAGAATCATCGTCCAACTGCAGCTTCTTCGAAATAAATTTGCATTTTAAGTATGAAAAGGAGCCTTGTTTCGAGATGAGACATTCGTTCATGCCTCTAAGAACCTACTTTGGAGGGGAATCGAATTGACTCCATCTGGCTGTCATCTTATCTCTCTTCAGGGAGCAGCCAGCACGTGGATGGGAATGGCAGGTCCCGTACAGTCATCCCTGATTACTTCTTTGTGGACCTTGAAATAAAGACGAGCGTAGGTACAGCCTACATCTACCATATGTAGAGTCCGGGCGGGATACAGGCTCCCTTACTGTACCCCATACATATATATGTATGTATGTATGACAAGACCCGAGTATTACCTTGTATTAGTCCACGTACTACAGTACACACCTAATACTAGGTACAGTAGTATGTACCCACAGTGGATAAGCTCTGGACGCAACTACCGCCTTGGCTAATAGAATGCTCCCATTCCGAAAGGCGGTCGTTCAACAGATCTCCAGGGCTCCCCCCCCCATGAGGACATACCTGTTCCTGTATCCCCTCTCTTCCTCTCTTGGGGAGGGAACCAATGGTAGGAGACGGAATCGGGGATGGAACTGTTCGTTGCCAAGTATCCGAAATCCACTCATCAACTGGCTAATAATATCCTGGATCGACCGCACGCCGTGTTACCCACGCCTGAACCGGATATCTGACCATCTCTCAAATACTGCCTTTCCCGTCCCTCCCGCGCCTATCAAGTTAACTCATCCTCTGTTCCTGATCCCATACCGTCTTTTATCCATTGACCCCTCAAGTGAAATATCATCATCGCCGTGTAAACCATCTTGAGCTATACCACCCCGCTATCGAGCTCACATACCTAATCAGTTATCTCTTTTAATCCTCGTAATCAACGTCTTCGCCATTAGTGCTCTGGCACTTATTACCATGATGTCCGGACCTCGTCTTACTGCACCTGTCTCCAAGATCGCCCGGTGTATCAGCACCTCTGCTGCGGCGTCCGTTCCCAGGGCGTCTTCCGGCACTATCCTCACAAGCTCCAAGGCCACCGCTCCTCTATCTCGGAAATATGCAGACCTACTCAAGGAGCGGAATATAGAATGGGATGGCAATGTTGGTTCCCGGGCGGAAATTCCGTCGATCCGCGTTGCATCGGGTAGGAGTCACTGACATTTGTACCGCAGCACCCGCGCTCCATCTACACCCGTTCCTCGAACCGCCCGCATCCCCCTCCCCAGACGATGCGCCTCATGCAGACCTTCACCACCTCCGCGCCCCAGGAGTCGCAGGCCGATACCATGGACCGCACAGTAATCCCCTTCGCGCACGAGGCGCCTGCCGAGGCCGCCTTCACCATCCGCGTCCCCCTCCTCCCCGACAACTATGTCACCCAGTACGCCCCTGAGGAGACGGACGGACCCCTCGCCGCCCCGCAGATCAACATCGTGGCCGCGAACCCGGAGACGGTCGCGCCCGCCGCCTTCAGCGAAGTCGAGGGCATGGGCGTCGACGGCGTCGAGCTCAAGTTCGTGCACGCCGGGGAGGCCAGCGAGCAGGAGCCCGGCATGCTCAGGGATCTGTGGAAAGGTCTCGAGGACGTCTTCGGTAATAGTAAGGGCGGCGGAAGGTTTGCCGTTTAACGCAATGCACCAAGCGATCCCATGACAAGTCAACGGCAAATGGGGTTTAGGGAGGTCTTTTCTCTTTTTGTTGTTTTTGCGCCGGCGTGATTCAAACTCTCTCACTTGAGTTGGCGGTCCATTGATGGTTCCATGCCAGTTTTTGTATACTGTTTTAATGGGGGAAGGAGGCCCCGGTTCCTCGTGTAGGCTACTGGCACCGCCATGATGCGACCAGATGGCAATGACATGACTGATGACTGTACAAAATTGATGACCGCAGAATAGCCGTCACCAAATCGAAATACTTAGGTGCGGAATGGCACCATTCACGACACTCCTATGTCTCCTTCAAGATGCGTGGAAAGCGTAACACTCCCTAGTTGACTGCTAATGAGGTGCACATGCCGACATGACAAGTATTCGTCGCTAACCAAAAGGGACTCCGGTCTTGAACCTCCTTGCGCGATTCCGATAGGGACGGCGCTACTCCAAGGTGTGACTCAATGTAGTCAGTCTCATAGTGTCGCCTCCGTGGGACGTATCCTACTAGGGGTCAAGATTTGCCTTCACCGGCAAGCGAGCCTTGCTGTCCTTTACACAGCACTCGTATACGTCTTATCGCATGTAAGTACTTGAGCTCACCGGCCGTATGTATGTAAGGAATCACGAGGGCGACGAGAACCGGGGACTTTTTGCACCAGACCAACCCCGTTTTTACCGTTCTATATAGCTTTCCTACCGGCGTCGGCCAGAGTCCAGTAGACCGAACGACACGCAGGAAGACGGAGTGGACGGGGTTATTGCCGCCCTGCATTAGCGTTCTTGATAGGATAAAGTGAGTGAGTGTTTGGCCATGCCTCGGTTACCTACTGTATGTTTCTGGAACCAAGTTGCTGTCGCTGTCTGTAGACTACCCCCCTGGAGATCAAGTGCTGGTGGGATCCCCGACGGCTTTTCCCTAAGAGGTTTACGTATGGTGGGACGGTTTACTATTCGTGCATCGTGTCGTCAGGCCCTCTAGCTTCGCTATTTCAGATACGGAGGAAAACCGTTTTCCTCGTTTGACAACGAAAGCGCGCGCATGAGTTACCTAATATCTCCTCGACGCCCGCCGGCCGGCGCTGGCA
This sequence comes from Monosporascus sp. CRB-9-2, assembly GCA_004155915.1. Lineage (NCBI taxonomy): Eukaryota > Fungi > Ascomycota > Sordariomycetes > Xylariales > Monosporascus > Monosporascus sp. CRB-9-2. The sequence goes on along the minus strand of QJOA01000067.1, from coordinate 154,311 downwards.
TCCTCTTTCTATTCGACGATGGTTCCGGCCCCTACTATAGGCCGGAGGTGTGTATGTCATGTAACCCCCGAAGAACTTGGGACTGCACCATGACTACCGTGGCGCCGGAGCGATTGGGCCCGGGACTCGAGGTCATGGGAATTACCTATATTGCAGATGAAGAGGTAGATGAGAGAGCGTTGTTCCATCGTCGTATGTGCTCGGATCCTTCGATGCTTTGCCGTGATAACCCAAGGTGGGCTGCGTCGAGGGGCCACGCCGACTCAGTTGTGGGTCATCTTGGTGGAATAGGGGTCAGAATAGGGTAAAACGGTCCACCTCCTTTTCATATGAATATGGTTGTATAATCAGTCCCCAAGCCCTTAAGCCTGGTTGGTTACTGAAAAGGAGAATCTCAGAAGCACCCGCACCTATCTTCCGACGCATTCATCAGACTATCCCGATGAATGCGCCTCTATTACGCTGCGTGAGAGATGGTAGACACTAACGAGAAGAAATAGCTCGCTATGCGAATCCTACGAAAAGAAGGAGGTGTGGAGTTCGCTGTACAGAGAACACGATTGCATCCAAAGCATCTTGGACTAATAATCCATCCAAGCCTCTCTTGCGAAAGACTGGTCAATGGTGCCAAAGAAGTATGCTTGGTAGCTTGCCACGACTAGATAGATATCCCGATTCCTTCAGCCGCCGCCCGGAACCGATCTTGCCTCCTGGCTCCCAGCAGCCCACCGAGGCGAGCCCGCCAACCCTGAAGCCGAGATCCTCTGGATAGGGGGAGGAAGGCCTCCCGTCACGCACTGTCTGTATGCCCCAGACCAGCCTGCCTTGCATCCGCCCCGGTATTGAGTATCCGATAGATACCTGCCTGGATATACCGTGCCCGAGAAAAAGTGCGGTTGACTGGCTGTAGCTGGGGATGCGGATTGGTCTGATTCCCGGTGGCAATGGAACAGAACACTAAGTAAGTAGTTACAAGAGATAATTCACCGGCATGACGGGATACATAACGAAAGCAGGTGCGACAAGGCCGGGGCAAAAGTGGGAAGCCAATGCTGACGATATTAACTACCACCGGGGTTAGGGGGAAAGAGGGCCTCGAAAGTTCTAACCTCCTCTCGATAGACCCGACATCTCGGGCCTTTCGCTCTCGCCCCTGATTATTAGATAAGCAGCGATCACCCGTAGTCTCGTCTGACCCGTTAAATACAGGTCATCGAATAGTCGAGAGAGACAATCTAGGAAAAGGTTCTACGCCGGACTGCACTGATACCTCTCTATATATACCTGCCTGCTGTCCCATTATTTCTCAGTGACGACTTCTTCATGGGAAGGGAAGGGATTCCCGAACTGGACGAGGCAGCGATGTCGAGACCACCCCGTTCCGAACTCTGTCCGCACGCTCTCACCGGTCTGCCCGGAAGGTACCTACTACCTAGCCCGGAACGCTGGGCCCGCCGCCTACTTAGGTAGTCATCCGGGTAAGTAAATGAAGCACGGCCCCCATCGTTGGCGTGGTTAGCTGCCTACGCGAGTATGATTCTTTAACAGTCTTGGATAAAGCTCGGAGGCGAATTGTACGGAAGTCATTATCGTCTAGTCAAATGTGGTTCTATCTGTTCTATCTGATGCGGTAGTATATTGGGTATCGGTAAAGCCTAGGTGACTATCACCATGCATTACAAGTAATCAGCCCCCTATGAGCTTCAGGGTGGGAGTGAGGCCGTTAGGGGATATACATGCACACCATGATATTATAATACAAAATAGCTAGATACCCCTTTATACAGTTTCTCACCGCCATGTTAACACCTAAACAAGTCTGCTGGAAGACTATCGAGAAGTTTACAAGCAGACCATAATGGCCATGAAGGGACCTCCGACGTCGATCAATGGACTGGCCCAAGAAGTCACTCGGGAATGATCTCACGGCTGGGAGTAGTGGTACTTCTTATTCAATTCTCCAATCCTCGTCTGCCCTGGATTTCTGGCCCTTTGGGATGGACCGACTAATGCGTGCGGGGATCTTCAGACGACTCCTCACCAACCGCGGCCTCGGTATCCCGCCTACTACTAGGTACATCCGACACTCACCCCCCCGTGCTTCAAGGGCGGCCCCTCAATGTGCGGTCGGTGTAACCCTTATTATGCGATGCTCAAATGACAAATAAAAACAAGTTCGGATTCAATGGTATACTGGCCCCGTTCCTGAACGCCATGTGCTGTGAGCCCCCGATTTCCCAGACCTTCCTTTGCCCAATCGCGCAGCCAATTCTCAAATGGGGCATGGATAAATGCCCAAAAGAAGTAATGCGACCTTTTCCATCCCTGCCCTCCTCACCCCCTCTTGTTGCCAGTATCATATTTGCATCTGCGCCTTTAGACGGGCACGGACGTAGTACCCCACTGCTTCGCTATCGAGTTCAGATGATATTCCGCTTAGTCCGTCTTCCAATGGTTGACTAGAGCGTCGTCCGCATCATCATTTCCTAGATATAGCTCGATGGCGTACAAGCTCATGGTAACGGCGACGTTGATCCAACGCCACGCATTGCCTCCGGCATCACCATGTCGTAGAGTCCAGCCCTCTTCGCCATCACTGGTTGAAAAATGCTGAAGCAGCAGGCTTGTGTAGACGGCGATCAGAATTGAGGGCGAAAACCACGAGAGGAACCCTAAAAGACGGTTTGCGCCATCCGAATCATCGAGGGAAGGACCCTCCATGAGAGCCCTGGCACCGGACTCTCGAACCGCTGGGATAATGCGCGTGGCACAATAGAAGACGATGATGCGGTAGACAAGGGAAATCATGACCGAGGGCGCTATGGTCTGGAAGGCGGCATGGAGAAGTTTGAGCGAGGAATAGACGGCCGAAGGGAGTGAACCGAGTAAGTGGAGGAATGTGGAGTAACTGGCCATGATGATAGGTGGCAGTGGCGGGAATTCGGGCTGGTTAGCAGCTTGCTCTGCGGCCGCTGCTTGGGCTTCCGGTGACAGGGCGTAGTCGGTGAATATTTGGTAGATGCAGAGGACAACGTAGGAAAAAAGCAGCGAAGATTCGATGGGATTTCCGCGCCCTGTGCCGATGCCGAGGCCACATAGAAATACCGCCGAAGTGACAGTCACACCGATCAGTGTCGCATCACGGTTGTTGATCGACGGGAACAGCGCAACTCGCCATAGGAAGTAGAGAGCGCTGGCAATAATCATGGCGGATATCATGAGAAGGATGAGCTGGATCAAGACGCCGTTAGACGAAGTTGCAGTTCAAAGCTCAAGGGGATACTTACCACCCATGTGTCGCTCCTCCCTCTGTTCACAAGCCACCTCGATATCTGACCGGCAGCCTGGATCACCAAAAGGGTGCAAAACCCTTCCAAGAGCTGGAAAACTGGACTAGAGTACCGTAGAGTCTTATCCCAGCCGCCCAGCGTCATAGACTCCAACAAGCCTCCGTCACCGAAGAACCACTCGGACCAGGTGGTATGATGTTTCTGGGTGGTGAAGCCGCTGATGGTTCTGGACACCCAGTCGGTGTCGGCATCAACGGCGAAGCGGTGCAATGACCATATCAACAGACTGGGAATGACGGCCCACTGAGCGATTTGAAGCACCTTCACGAGCGTCCATCGTACGCGGGAGCGTTCAGGTGTTGCGAGCTTGACAGAGCTGTAGATGATATAAAATACGAAGAGCGAGAGGCTGTACGCCAGCCCGCTGTCCTGGCCACCGACATCGAAGGATATCGGAATCGAGAGGACGATGGTCAGCAGGAAGACGGAGCTGAATATTATGCTGAAGAACCACCACATCAGCGCGATTTTAGTAGAGGCTATCGCCGCGCCGGATTAGCGAGGCGTCTGGCCAGGGTTGTATATGTGTTGATATGTGTTCGCTTCTCAGGCGGCTATCGAAATATAGAGCTCGATATTGGCCGGACCCTTTCGGTTGTTAGACGGCCCAGGAGTGCGAGAGCACGTGTTGACGTCGGGCTGACTGTGATGGACTAGAGTCCTGATTCTGTATTGTCATGGAAAGAGGCTGTGTGTATCTTAAGAGCTCTATCTATTGTCGGTCTCGCTGCGGTGCCGTGCTGTCGGTCGTAGTATCACGAGGAACAGTCGGATCTGCCTTTTAACTTGGTCTGTAGGTTAGCGGTTATTATTAACTGCAATAGAATTAAAAGGAGGAGCCGAGGTAGAGAGATGATGGATCTTGAGGGTGGTGACAATGATTGGTGTTGGGGATGTGCAATGCTTCCAAGCTTTTCGGACGATGTGGCTGCTATGTCGTATGTAGGCGGGAAATTTACGTACTTGGCTCAACTTGGTAACCGATCAGATGCCTGGTTTATGGTTTATGGTACCACTCGACCGTTATCTATCCAATCCACACCGTGGCTGAGGAATTTCGTACTTTTCTCGACTTCTCCAATCAGCCTTTCAGCTCCGTGCAGTGACCACCGTTCAAATGGCCCGCTTGTGGCTTATGCTCTCAAAAAGTAACGATGGCGTAACTGCTTGAGTGTTCAATTGTACCTTAGGGTAGCACAATCACATGCAATCAATTCGTTCTCTGTCAGAAATGACTGGATGTAAAGGTAGGTGCATGTACTATGTAGGTAGTACAAAGTCAAATTTGAGCCTCCCAAGATACGGCAATAAACTGCGAAGGAAAAGGAGGAGAGGCAAGAAAGCGGGATTCAAACGGACACTTTCTTTGCTTCGATACCAAACGTTAAGAGAGGAGAGAGGTGAATATAGAACGAAGCATTGGGTGATTTTCCACGATTTTGAATTTTGAAAATTCGATGCAAGGGGCTTGTGAGGAGGGCACATCAGGGTACTTCTCCGCCCCTCAGGACACTTTAAGCAAGGTACAGTAATCCCTGCTTATCCGCTCTTGTCGCGTTCATCCCGTCTTTGAATGGTGTGTAGCATTTATGTTGTCATGAGTCAACAAGTCTTCCTCTGTCGCCTATAATAATTGTTCCTGTGGATAGGTAGGAACCATTTCTATCCATCCACATCCAACACATCGGATGTTTGCATCATGACTTGGGATACTGGGGACAGGAACAGGAACGGATCTCGTACATCCGTAGCCCCGCAGTGCGTATGAAAAAAGCAGAGCTATCTGCAAGCTTGGCGGTCATTGGGAGACAGTCCTACGTTAGCATGCAAGCGAACACCAAATCTAGCTCTTTTTCTAGGGGACCGTACGTGAGAATAGCAACCTGAATCTCGACTGAACATGAAGCGACCTTATCATGCTGCGCGGGGTACGCTGAATGGAGAAGTTTACTGTATCCATCTGTGTACGAGGTCCACGGGTGTCCCTACATACATAAATAGCGGTACGCTCGGTCTCCAGTTCGGAGACTACGGGAGCTATCCGCCAGAAGCGGTCAGCCGTAATCCGTCGGCTAGCCGAATAGTCGGGAGACGGCCTCAACAGGTTAGAGTCCGGTAAAGCTGATATTCCCAAATGATCATGTCGATTTTCCCAGCTTAGAATTCTCCGCGTCAGCCAAGCAGATCCGTAGCCTCTTCCTCTGTAGTCGTGCGTATATCTATTATGGCCTGGACAGCCAACGAAGTACATGCATTCACAAGGACCTACCACAGCTGATCTGTCAGGTAGCAGCGCTCTGCCAATAGTTGATAGCGCTAGCCCTACAGTACGTAGATGAGCAGCGGGCGTGCTTACTATTTTGGTGTAGCCACTCCGTCCGCTGAGAACAAAAAAGGAGAGAACTGACGTCAAGCGCGCCACACGGTGTCGCTCTACTACGTATGATGGGTAAGTCTAACATCCTCGGGCGGTATCTCTCCACATGCTAGATGCCCGGATTTTCTTTCAGTTGGCCAGTTTCTTGCACTAGCTGATACCTGACATGGATGTTTTTATCTCGCAAGATGCTAAGTAAAGACATGTCATGCCTGGACGTAAGGCACCATGGTCTCCTTAGCCGTTCATGACGACGTCGCACACTAACACGACGAAAGTGCAGAGTTCTCTATTGAACCCTTACTTTTCAGGGAGTGCCGGAGATGTGATACTTTAGGAAAAGCTTAATTCGACTTCGGCTTCCGCGTGTCGGGGCTTGACCGGTTTTCCGGGAATGCCGGCTAGTCCCCAGTCCGGAATGGGGACGGCGGCGTCGTTTTGCGACACCTGGCCCGCGCTCTGGGGAAGGCACGCAGCGGACCTCATGCAGGTCTTCGTCCCATAATCCGCTAGCGATCGGGATGCACTCTGGGGTCGCACCCTAGCATGTTTAGTCCGGGGGCCGTAGATAAAAGATGTCCCTTGTCCGCTTCGGGGTATCGTGTTTGCCACGGATCAGCACTGATGTTATAGGTTACTGAAGGACCCAGCTTGAGTCTGTCGAACCAGTAGACGATGGCAATTATGGCTTATATTAATCTCCACCCGAAACACGTCCCGAGAAGTTAATTTACCTCCTTATCTAACTCCGTTATAGGTATCCGCCTAATCTCCTGCACGCGCGTCTTCGCTGGAATCAAAAATGACGAGAGCCTCCTCGAGGCGCGGAAACATGTTCTGGTGCTTGGCCTCATCGACCAGCTCCTGGAACTCCCGTATCACCTTGCCGCATTCGAGGGCCCTCAGCCTTCGCCTCTGGGGCGGCGTCAGCTTCTCGGCCGCCGCCACGTACGCGTCGTCGTAGCCCTGGGCGTTGCGCCGGGCCTCGCTGCCCACGATCGAGTCGGTGTCCAGCGTCGCCATGAGCACCTCGCGCATCACGCAGAGGATGTGGACGCGGTTGGCGAACGTCTTGTGCTTGTCCATGTGCTTCTCCATTAGCTGCATTAGCTTCTGGAGCTTGCCCGCGACGCTGACACCGATGGTGTGCTGCCGTATCTCGGAATACTTGTCCCAGTTGCCCGTCCAGCCTAGGTGCGTCTCAGCTCTGTCGACGACCCAGGTGTAGTTGCAGGCCGGTTCTTTCGGCTCCGGCGGCTCGCCGTCCTCCGGCTCTATACGGCTGCCATTGGCGTTGCCGGGCCCCGTAGCGGATGCGCCGTGGGCCAAGTCGCTGCCAGGGATGGGTATAGGTGACGCCCCATTATGCGGACCTACGGCGCCTTGGGGAATGTTTTGTATAGGTGTGTAATGCTGAGGAGGGATATGCTGGCTGTGGGCTGGGCCTGGCGGTAGATTTAGTTGGTTGGGTGAAGTATTTAACGCCGTAGGCATGGGCGAAGGACCAGCCCACTGGCCTGGCGGTTGAGCCATGGGGTTAGGATGATTACGTTGTGATGCTGGCACATGCTGCGGAAAGTTTGGAGCCTGAACAGTAAGCGGGTGAGCAACCTGGAGGCCCCTGTTTGGGTCTGGCGGAGGAGGAGGAGGCTGATATTGGAGCTGTACTGGCGGTCCCATGATTTGTGGCGGTAGTTTTGGCTGCCACGTGTGCGGGTTCTGGATCCTTGCATTATGCATAGTGTAGAGGGCCCTGGAGATTTCATCATTCGTCATCGCAGCCGTGACTAGCAGGTGTATGAACTCTACTGGAGTTAACTTATATGGGTCTAATGCACCAAGGATATTGTAGAATTCTGCAGCCCTTTCACTCTCCCCTCTAACGCCGGGTGGTGGCGGTGGTGGTACAACGGGTTGAGCGCCATTTTGACTATGTCCGTGTGATGGCCCAGGCGTCCTTGTCTCTCCTGGTCTTTGGGTCCTTTCTGGCGCGGGTTGGGCCTCCTGAGGCTGTTGTGGTGTTTGCGCCTGTTGCTGCCCCTGATATTGAGGATGCGCTGGGACATGAGTCGGCGGCCGTCCTAGCTGCGGGTGCTGGCCTTGCAGTGGATGCTGCACCTGGAGTGCATGCTGGGCTTGCTGCGGATTGCCTACTATGAACTGCTGCGGAAACTGCGCTGGATGCTGAGTATATGCTAGTTGCGTTGCCTGTGGCGGTCTTGGTGCCAACACTACCTGAGGAACCTGGACTAGTTTTCGTGGCTCAGCTGACTTCCGAATCCGGTGTGACCGGTCTCTCTGACCTGACTTGGCAGATGAATCAGATTGCGTCTCTTGCGTTACTTGCACTGCTTGTGATGCCTGTGATGCCGGTGATGCCTGTGCTGTTTGTGCTGATTCCTGCGCTTGAGTTGGTTGCTCAGATTGCCCAGTCTGCGCTTCCTGGGCGGACGATGGCGATGCAGGTTCTGACTGCGGCGTCGCCATTGGTGGCGGCCCGTGCGGACGAATGCCCTGGATTGTGAAATATCGTAATGCCACCAATCAATATCAATCTTGTGGATTTGGAATTGATTCAATTAAGATGGCGCGGCATCCAAAAGGGTGAGATTTCGCGGTCGGCCGCGTTGTAGGTGCAGTTAAGCATGTGGCAGTTTTGCCAAGACTGCTTAGCAACGTCTATATGTAGTTAGCGCGGATTTCACGCCGCTACTTATGCCTTTATTCACATTATCAGAGATATACACAGGTGGATAATATGAGGTTAAGGTGGAAAATAAAAGGAGAGGGGGAAAGAAAAAAAAATTTATATATATATAAAACAGGAAAAGGAAAAAAGGAAAAAGAAATCGAAACTTATAATACTGCAGTACCATCATTGAGGTCCGAGTGATAAGGAGGCATGGACAGAAATGCAGAGTCCCTTAAGAAAGGGGTACTCGACGGGTTATATCTTTTAAACTCGTCTCTCAGGTGGCATTATAAGTCCAAAGTTTGCTCTTCAGGGGATTCGAACGTGGTATCTCTGATTCAGATTTGAAGTCGAGTATCAAATCTAATTGTGTGTAGCCACTATACGAACACCTTGAAAGCCAGGGACTTTGTTGAGAACCCAGGTTCCTATTTTGTCATATGTACCCTACATACCTAAGTAGTCTACCATAGATAGTACTTAGTAACCGCCATCTTATGCCCTCACCCCTAGCAACACGCCATGATTCCTATTCTAACCAGCACGGCTGCCCTAACCCACCGCGAGCTGGAAAGGCACTACCTCCCACCAGAATAGGGCTCCGCTTAGCTCACCTAAGTGATGAAATCCTGCCTTACTTGACTTGGTTGCTCCCTTGCCCGCTTCACATCCTGTCACTAATGCCTCCAACGTGAAATAAGTGTCATCATATAGCGTATGATTGTACGAATTCAGTGGGAGTGATTTTGGGACTCTGCTAGTCTAATCTTCGGTATCCCTATGCCACCTTTACTGTCTGGGCGGAACGCGAGCTCAAATGTAGCCTCCATCACGACATCCTCGTCCTCCTCAGCCTCACCCATCTCTACATCATCATCATCCTCGTCCTCCTCGTCTTCCTCGTCCTCCTCGCCCTCCTCGTCTTCCTCATCTTCATCGCCTTCCGCTTCGCCGCTGTTGCGGGCGTTGCCGAACATGGTCAAGCCTTGATTGGCATACTCGATGCTTTGCTCGAACGCCGCCTGAGTCGATGCCTTGTCTCCTTGATTGTGTGAGTCGTAGATCCATGAGGGGAGGAGCTTCTCTATGACCTCGAAGCTCTGGGTGGCCCGGAGCTTGAGGCCAAAGTCGGTGACAGCCCGCGTTGTCTCGGTGGTTGGCATAGGATAGTCCTCGACGGTTTTGCCCTGAAGATCGAGCTCGAGAGTGTAGTGCTCATGGGCGACGTTGCGGGCGGAGCAGACGGCCCAGGAAAACAGGAGGATCGTGTGATCATCAAGGTCACGCAGCCAGGCCACCTGTTGCTTGACCACGCCCCAGAACTGCTCCGGAGAGCTCGTGATAGGTCCGCTGATGTTGTCGGTAGCAGCCCTGAACATCTTTATGATGGCCCGGGATATCTCATGCTCGGTGAATATAGGCAGCAGTCTCTTCAAAGCCTTATTGATTTGCCTAGCGACCTGGTTGCTGAGGAGGGGACGTTGTCCATAGAGTGATCTCCATTCGAAGCCATCGTCGGGGAGATTGTGGATGAGTGTCTTCGGAAGTTTGCCTCTACGAGGGGCCATGTTGAATGAGTTCAAGCTAATAAAAAAGGGAGTGGGTGGGTATCATATTTGTGCCTATAATTGATACTTTCTGTTGCAACGCTGGGGAAAACCAGCGGACGAAAAGGTGTTGATGCTGCAGAGAAATATTTTTGAAAAGGAAGCGGAGATTGGTTGTGTGCAGGTGAATGGGAGGAAGTGGTAGCTCAGCAGGAAGGTGGTGAAAATTGGTTAAACGTGAGCAAACAATTAGGACGTGAATAAATTTTAAAAGAGGCCAGAAATTGGGTAGCATATGGATAATAGCAGCGAACCACCTGCATAATCCAAAAGAAGCGTATCATGGACGTATTATCCAGCTCTTGTCCGTCTCCTATAAAGTCCTTATTAAGGTCGTGTTGATGCTTCTCCTAGGGTTTCATAGCTGAGGCCGAATATCGATTAGAAACTGGCTAGCCACCAGGAACCAGTTCGGTATGGAGTATGGACACGTGCCTTTCGTAGTTAATCTTAAGCACCTTCGCTCTTATTATGTCTGATTATTATAGTAATATCTCTATCTCATCCGGTATCCGCAGGCCAAATATTCAGTTGCTCTGCTATCAATTTACAGAGCATCCGCTGCTATATTCCTCGAGGACTGTTCCAGTCCATATCAATTAGTCTGGCTGAGTGCCCATTCCACCGCATTCCTGACATCGCCTGCGATATGCTTAGGTACATGTGCGAGCTCCGTGCCAGGCACATAGACACCCGTCTCGACCAGCACGCTCTTCCACTCGAGCCCAGACGGCGAGTTGAAGGAGTTAGCGCCCGCGATGTCTGACTCGGGGTTGTCGCCAACCATGAAGACAGTCTCAATCTTCTTCTCCGTGCCATTCACATCGGTGAGGTGGCCGTTGTACCGGAGCAGCGCCTTCTCAGCGTACCTGTAGGTGACATCAGTGGGCTTGCCGTAGATGGTGTACTCGAGCTCGGCCCGACCCTTGGTGACCTCCCTCCACACTCCCTTTAAGGCGTGGCGGAACGCGCCCTGGGCGAGGCGCGGCTGCGCGTGTTGCGTGGCCCACTCGAGGTCCGGGTTGCTGCAGCATCTGGAGTTAGTAATTGCTCTCGCAGGTCAATTAAGTGTAGCGAGGAGCGCAGAGTTCAAAGACCTATTTCGGGAGATAAATATCGACTCCTAAAACCTCTATTTGGAGGTTTGGCTCTTGAACTAGGAGAAAATGAGGGGGCAGGAATAGCTCGCAGAAAAATTGCTCACCAGAAGAACAGCCGCGGCTGCCCGTCCCGCTGGTAACCGTGGTTGAGCAGGCTTCCATCGCCGTTCTTCAGCGACCGTGTGCCGATAAGGCCGCCGACGGACAGCAGCAGGTCGGCGACGACTTGGAGGTCCAGGCACCAATCGCGCGGCGACGACCACACGAGGATAGCCGCGACCTGCGTGGCGCCCAGCGCGTCGTGACCGCGCGCGTCGCAGAACCGGCCGTGCTCCTCGTGGTGTGCGCGCGTCATCTCGGGGAACGGATGGGTGTGCTCGCATTCGAGGAAGACATCCGAGGTGGTGATGACCTTCTGGAACCCGTAGGCGGCCGCCAGCTCCTGGATCTGCGTGCCATAGCCCCCCAGCACGAGGATCGTCTTGTCGCGGTACTCTGGTACGAGGTCGAGGTAGGGGGTGTGTGACTGGATAAACTGCCTGGTGTCCAATGTCAGGCCGAGGCATAGGCCGAGCTTGGCGACATGGGCTTCCTCCGTGTATCCACCGCTGTTGGTCAGGAAGATGAACGGGATTTTGCTGTTCTGCAGCTTTTGTAGAGTTTCTCTGGCGCCTGGGAGAGGTTTCGTACCCTTGACGAGGACTCCGTCTATGTCGAAAGCGAAAGCAATACTGGGACTGCTGCTGTCCATGCTGTGCAGCTGGTCAAACCGCCAGAAGCTCGTGACTTCTCGTTGTATGATGGGCGAAGTATTCAGTGAGTTTGACAGAAGCTGATGATTCTGTGTTGTATGATGTGGAGACTGAAGTGAATCGGAAGTACAAGCTGTTGACGAGAGGGTGCATATATAGGGTTACTAATCCTCTTCGGAACCACGAATCACTCATTGTCGTCGCATCCCTTGAACTATGTAGGGTTACTGCTTCGGCTGAACAACGTCGAACTTAGTCACCATTCAGAGAAATGTAGCAGCATCGTTCCTTTTGTGGACAATAAGGGTTACATTCGACAGAGAACAGCCCCGCTATGAATCACATATCCAGGATTTCTGGAAGTTCCATACAATGCATTGTAGATAAGTTGAATAACTGTTTGCCAGTATATATGTAAATTAGCCACCCCAATGAGCTTTTGCCAGACGAAAGGTGCTCCCCTATTCAGTGGCCGGACGAATACAAACTGAGTATTGTCTTCGGCCTGCTTTGTTGACAGCCCTGCATTATCAGACGTACTTATTTAGGGGCCAATCAGAATCAATGGCGTCTATACGTGGTGTTGCAGTTGGGATAAAGCCGCGAGGCTGTAAGCGGGTGGCCCTCAGTGGCATACAGCGGGATGATAATAGGAAGCTACGTTTCGCATCTGAGCATCTGCTTGCTTCAAGCTACCGAATACTGAGTTTATACTTCATCAAATGAGCTGCGCTACAGAGAAGGTTGGGCTCAATACTGAGTGTCAGGCCCAACTATAACATCTGTCAGCTATCTTTTCGCCGCAGAACTAGCACATTTTAGCATACTGGACGCTTAATGTACCATTCCGTATACCGAAGTAGGTAATGGCGGATTTGGTAGAAATACCTGCCGTGGACGTTAAATAAATTTCCCCCTTATTGCCCACGTAATGCTGGCTGTTCTGTTCTCCACATTACCTAAGCGGCGTCATAACCCACAAATAAAAACTTCCCGAAAGGGTATTCAAAAAAGAAAACTGCCCAATCAGAACATTGCGGCTGATACAAGCGTCGACGTCCTTGACTACAACACATCTTCGTCGTGGCCATGCTGAGGCCCTCAGTCAGATCGACCAATTGGCGGTGAGATTTAGGAGTGGTTCGCCTCAATACGTAGTAAGGTACCTACATAGGCTCTTTAGGGCTAAAAACACGTCCTCTGGGTGTGGCCAAATACCCGGAACTAAAGCAGCGTGCGCGGGGGGGCTTCCGAATGGACACGACTTATCTCAACTACAGGCCACTAAGCACGTGGCAGAACAGAGAGTGCAGTGCGCCCTTCTAGCATCACTTGACGGGGCCTTGGATGCACTTAGAACTGGGACATCGATTCGCAAAGAAATCAATCGGATTGAGAAAGTCTAAAAGCCCGCCTAACACAACCTGGGATCATAACTATGGCCATGTACATGACCACCATGAACCCACAAATCCAGCGCCAAAACCACGTAGGTATTGCCACCATGCTTGCTATGCTTTCCATCCAGGAGAATAAAGCAGTCCAAAACTCCGGGAACGATGCAGTGAGCCCCTTTTCCTAGTCCTCCCCACCAGTCATCAGCTTTCCCTAATATGGTGCGCATGTGTCCCTTTCCTTCAAGCCAGACCATGCCATGACGCCCATTGGGGAAATGTTCGTCGTGCCAGCAAAGTATGTCGTCGTTCGGTTTTTCACCATGTCTCTCGTAGCTGCTGTATATGCATGGGCCGGAAACCATTGTTCGCACCACTCGTCACGTGCATTCCTTCCGACGGAAGGCCACGTATATTACGCCTGTCGACCCAGATAATGCTTAAAGCATCTATAAGCGTCTTCCGCCGAGGTAGAAGTCAGCCTAGAGCGGGATACATGTCTTTTCCCTGCCCGTTCATGTTGGCGGCTCCCGTAGACGCAACGAGCTAGTCTATGATGCGAATCTCACGGGCGATAAGTCCTTGAAGTTTTACCAGGGCCGCCGATCGGACTTCAGGTTGTGACTGGCTGTGCTTCATCGCAAGAGAGGCGACAGTCGTGCATTGTACCAAAAAAGGAAGAAAGAAAGAAAGAAAAGTTCTAGTAAAAAGTAGTATAAGGATCGGTCATTAATGAGTCGAAGAAACAGTGTAACTAAGGGAGCAACGTGCGAGAGAAGTTAATAGAGCTGAATAGAGGCAACCGCCTTAGCGGCGCTCGGCATAGACAGCCTTGGTCTTCTCTGACTCTTCGACGCGGCGGTACTCATACTGCCGCTGGGGCACATAGAAATCCTGTCGATGGTGGTACGTCGGATAGTCGTAGGTGTTGGTCGTACGAGAAGAGGAAGGCAGAGGGTTATACTCGGGAGCGGACGAAGCGGGCGTACGATGCGCCGTGACTGGACTGCTCTGATGACGTGTATGTCGGAAAGTACTGTAATCCGAGGCAGGGTCGGATATTGAAGAACCACGGGGCGCTCGGGCATCAAAAGCTCGTGTATCAAAACTTCGAATAGGGGGAAGGGAGGGCGAAACTTGGTCGTAATAGCCTGGCGGACCAGCAGATAACGGGGCGGAGAAGTTGGTATTGTGCGGCATGTAGACTCTCTCGTAAGACGGCGAGGATGTAGCATAGCTTTGAAAATACGACTGGTGTCCTGTAGATGAAGGGTGATGGAAGGTGTAGTCAAACTCGCCATAGATATCGGAGTTAGATCGCCAGTGTGACGTGCCTCTAGTATCTGAAAAGCTCGGTGAGGTAGGATGTGTTTCGTATTGGGAGGGCAGAGTCTGGTACGAGTACCCCGACCTCTGCGCAATTGGGCCTGGCAGCGGGCCCCCAAAGTTGTATTGGCTATGTCTGGCGTGAGCCTCAGTGTATGGGTCCGCCGGCTGGTTCTCTCGATCTCGGGCCGCTATGGAGTATTGCGCAAGGGTATTGGTTGGGGGTGTGGAGGCCATAGGGCGAGGGCGGCCAGGGGTATGCGGGAGGTCACGTAGTTGGGGTTGCGGGAGGACAAGACCATCGCGGTCGCCATACGTAGGTTCGTTGGCGATCCTCTGACGCTTCTCGTCTGGGGAGGATCGCCGGGCGTCTTCTGTCTGCCTGAAGCTAGGCTGACTTGACTGGCGAGTCATAGGTTGGGAATCCGATCGCAGAGAGGCCCCAACAGAGTTGGTGCGCTTATGCCCTCTTCCAGGGCTAGCCTTCCGCTTCATCGAAGTCCTGCTTCTAGTGCCGTCTGGTATGTCGCTGATGTTGGGGAGAATCTCGATGTCGGGAATTTGCGTTAACTGGTCCCGGCCCATCTCCTCCATGAGACGAACGACTATCTCCTCGATCTGAACGGTGCTATAGCCATCGCCAGTCTTGGCTTGAAGCCAATCGGGTACCGCAGTACCATTCAGGACAGCACGATCCTCGTCTTCGTCCGCATTAAGGGCCTCCCCACCATCATTGGGAGCCCGTCTTTGCTTTTGCTTCATTCGGTTCTGCTCCCTCTTTCGCATACACAAAGACCAGTTGTTGACGATACTACCTCGGCCTGATCGTTTGTTCTCGTCACTCCAAGCCTGAATGCGATGAATCTGCTGCTGAACAAGCTCGCACTGTGTCCTGGCGTAATTCTGTGCATTGCGGTAGCGACATCGTTGATAATGCTTCCGACAATAATGGACCCAAACGTGTGGTGGGATCTTCCGGGTACAAAGCTTGTTCCGGCCAAAGATGTGCGAGATGGCTTTGCGGAGTTGGGAGCCAGTAGTGCAGGGATCAACATACATACACTTGATGTCCTCTCCTCTTGTCGGGACAGTGGTGTTGACGGATGAGCTTGAAGAAGTTTCCATGGCGCAGCTCGGTCTACGTTCAGCTAGGCGTGAGAACTGTGGTGTAGGCTCAGGTGTAGTAGGTAAAGGAGAAGGTGGATGATATGTCCGAGATAGGGTGTCAATAGCGATAAAGTTCGGCGCAGATACAATGCGCTTATGTGATCTAATAAGAGGAGGGATGGGGTAGTTTGGACTGCTCCTCAAATGTCCTGGTCTTATGTAGTAGTTAGTGACGGTATTCAGTGGTACGTGTGATTGAATCTCAGATGGTTCGCCGATTCAGGGGAAGGAACGAAATGGCAGTGGGGCTAAGTTTGCTAGGACAATGGCCGAAGTATTTCGGATGACCCGGTGGTTATGAGTCACTCTATGGTGGTGAATCTCATATTCATTGCCGATTCAGGGGGAGAACAGAAATGATAACTCCAGGAGATGGGCTTTGTCAAGGTGATCGCTGAAGTATTCCAGAAATCCCAAAGGTTAAACAGAGGCCGGTACAGGTGGTCAAGTCTCAGATGAATCGTCGACTTAGGGAAGGAACGAAATAATGTTTCCAGGAGCTGAGGTTCTTCCAGGGCAGTCGCCGAGGTAGTCCAGATGACCCAAAGGTTAAGAATCACTCGGCGTAGGTGATCAAACCTGAGATCAGTCGTCGACTTAGGGAAGGAACGGAATTGCGTTTCCAAGAGCTGGAACTCTTGCTGGGACAATGGCCAAAAGCAGTTCAGACGAGCCAGGGGTTGAGAACCACTCTGCAATGGGAAACAAAATAAACTAAGGAAATAAAGCTTTTTGAGACAATAGTGACGGCGATTTCGGTAGACTGTAATGAAGGGGTATGTCAGGTGAATGAGATAGGCGGTACTCGGCACGAAATGGAGGCTTGAGAGAATAAGTGCTAGACTTTGGTTTTTGTAGGAACACTTCGAGGGGAATTAGGTAATGGCAATATCAGCGGGTCAATGACAGCCCTAGTTTTACAAACTGGCAATCTCGAGAGTTCAGACGAACTGGCGGTTTAAGAGAGAGTGCAGCTGTTTGCGAGTGGTAAGGTTGATGCCAAGATGGGCCCCTCGAGCAAATAGGACCACCAATCTCAGGGCGTACTGCAAGTAGCGAAGGGATGACTAGGTATCGAAGGGTACGAATTAACAAAGGGATGCCGTTCGGTGTGTCATCGGGTATCCTCGAGTTGGCGGAATGCTCCACCTGCGGTGGCAAGTGCAGACTCCGATTCTGCTATGCGCTCAGGTGAACCACATGCTTCCCTCGAGGATGTCGGACTGAAGTTGAATCGAGGAGGGAACATAAAGTCAGGGGTATTGGCACTTCAGGGCGCTGGGGGGAGTCATTGCCGAACCGATGTATTTAGGGGCATTGTGGCCATGCGAATGCGGAAGTGGGACATGAAGCTGGATTCGAAGTAAGGCAATGGAATCGAGCCGGTGATTGCTGGTAACATTGCTCTTCCCCTTGAAGCTGAAAATATAGAAACGCCCAAACGGGGGTAATTCCTTAGAGTTTGCTGGACGCCATGCAGTTGTATACTTAGGGACATCCATGATGTACTCAGGGGCGCGTGGGGGGAGGGGATTCTTCTGAATGGTCAAGATTGGTGGAAAACAGGGCCACACCGTCAAACCATTACCAATCGCAAACTCACAAAGCTAGAGAACAAAGAAGAATCACTCACCTAGTGGTCTCATGAGCACTACTTCGATCTGAACTTCGGTGAGCCCTTGACATTAGCAGGGTGTTAGAAGGCGATGGGGTGCGGCCGAGGCCTCGGACAGGCCATTCAGCATCTCTCGCGTCGGGCGGTGTTCTACTACCAATTCTCGATGTATATAATGCATATGCCAAGCGAATCCGGTCTCCATTCTCAAAGCTTGATTTGGATGGCGGGTAATCCGAGATAGGTGCGGTCGCTGGTACCTGCCCGCTGATGGTTGACCTAGATGAGATTCTCGAATGCGATATAGAAATCGGGGACGGCACATAAGACGACACGCTGCTATAACTACCCGCGTACTTGTGTTCGGGCCTTCTCGGACTTGGAGACGAGTCGCTGTCGGGTAGCATGACCGGCGTATGCGTTGTATCTGCCTTCCCCGATGATGGAGGCGAATATTCGTCGCCATCCCATGAAGTTCCGCTCCGACTAGGACTTCCAAATTCCAAAATCCTCCAGGGCAATGTCACTCCCGACGCTGGAGACGACGCTAGGGATGTTGGCTCGTCTGTGACAGATGATGTAGGTGTCTGATCTGGCCGTCCCCCTTCCTTGGTATCCAGTACTGATGAGTTAAGTAAGAAGGGAATGTCCATCTTCGAAGGTAGTTATGTCAATCTTGCTGATGAGATGTAGAAAGCTGTCAGAAGTAAAAGAGCAGTCAGACGGTCATGCTAGGGCCGACCGTCCTAACGGAATCGATGACTGCTTCTACCAAGTAGTTGCTAGTTGCATTGAAACTACAAAACTGTCAGCCGATCTGCTTCATTCTCGTCAATGGTAGAAGATGTCTACGACATAAAGTCCACTCTTTATCCAAGTGCATCTGTCGTTTAAATCTTCCGCGGGTATCATGTACATCTTCGAACTTATCAAACGAGCGTTCTCATGATAACTTAGGTTGAGCGAATCGCTTTGCACATGTGCCGTTGAAATAATGTAGGTATGCCACCTTCGAATTGTTGCCCACATCACTGTGCTGTGTGCCGGTTCCCCATGGGTCGCTGGACCCTACGACCTGTTAGTCTTCTCCATATTCGAACAATGGCATAGGGCCGCCCTTTCCGGATGTCTGCAGACGCATCCTATGCACTTACTATGCGGTCTTGTAGACGCGACTGTAAAAGCCTCTTCCTCGCCCTACTATAAGATGCGCTTAGATTGAGATGCGTGATATATCCGCTGATACTAGGGGTGATAAATCGAAAAGAGCCATGCAGACCCGTCGCTTATGGAAAATCAGCCTTCCTATATTGATCGAGGATACATCCGACTACACGTGGAGCGTAGTGTAAGCCATTCGCCACTGCTAAGATCGCGAGGTTGTTGCTGGAATCGTCGGTGCGCTACCTCTTGAAACAAGACAAGTAGGTATTAAAGCGAACTCGAACGGCCGTAGTGTGTTTCGATATTATGTTTTGCAATGACGGTTTGGATACCTTCCGTGGTAATGAGTTGTGATCTGCTGATAGTAAAGTCGGTGGTGGCAGGGGGCGCTGCTAGCTGGCGACTTAACAAGATGTCATCTCCAACTGGCATATCAATGAGATAAATGTTAGTGTCGGCTGCTTGCTTCTACAACGGACCGCTCGTCTATATAACTTGGATCCCTAGAGAGAATGAGATGGTAGGCGTAGCCAAAGGCAGGACATATCTGGGGTATAGTGGTATGGTGAGAGAGTGCCTGCCGAACACTGAAGCTATCAAGGACATCAAATAGGCGTACGTATATCCTAAGCTCTTGAGGGTGGGTGGGTTCCCCAGACAATACCAAGAGTGCTATTTTCAGATCGGTTACCGATACAGATGTTTGCCCGAGACTGTGTCGAACTAGACTATGAGCTTCCATGCGAACACCGGGGAACGGAAAACACTACGGGAAATATGACAGTCGTAGCTACCTGTTACTGTGTAATGGAGGACAGGGCCATGAGGGAGGGTTCCCACTCGGGAACCACTACCTACATTGGAATACATAGTGTTCTGTAATGTCCCAGTGAGAGGATATCTGATCCCCCCACAAAAGGTTTGGGCATCAGTCTCTTTTTTACAAGTGGTTACGTTAGAGTTGCGAGAGATAAACTGGTCTGGGAGGACCAGGCATGTCTACTTGGGGATCGCTTGCCTGCTCCGTGTAATTCCCAGAATTAGCAGCAAGCATATGCCGGTGTTTGGAGCCTCCTTTCCTGCGGCGTCAGACCCGTCCGCCGCAGATCGTGGAGTCGGATCGTCGTCTGAACGCCCCATGATCTCCACAGGGATACGACCCCGTCAACCTTCAGGGGTCGAGGCTTCGAAAACATGGTTAATCTAGGCTGGTTTATGTAATAGTTGTCCGGCCTTAAGTACACTCCCAATTCTGGTTGACCCTTTTATGTTCAAGATAAAGAAAGTCCGGTGGCCTGGGTGGCGCAGTTAAACCGATGTACAGCTTCTGGCTCAACCCGTAGCGAAGGGTACTTCCAATTTCAGGCTCAGAAGGTTTGCAGGGCTCGAATGGCTTGCTGAGACCAGATATGCGTCTGATAGGGGAAGCATCGCGGGCGATTGCAGCTAAATCGGTCGGTAGAGACCGAATCTCTCGGCGCTATGTCAGCTTCTGCAGGCGGGTAGCAATCACCCTAACACCGACTGCCCAGCTACAGTAGGCACTACGTCTAGGTACCTATGTTATTAGGACCACCCCCAGAGCCCGCTAAGTGCTACGTGTTCACCTGCATGTATGCTGGCTACGGCTACAAAGAGGCAGGCGCGGTTGGGGCTGCTCTACCAGTCGCTGTATGCCAGCAATATCAGCATTTGCAAGGCGGTTTTGTGAGAAGGGGTCGTGAAGCAACGGCAACAGCAAAAGCAGTGTTGGGGCTTGTAGCAATTTGGATGTGCCGAACATTACGTACTTTCTTAGGTAATGCATATACCAATACCTAATATAGAGTTATTAAGGTAGCCTCTAAACGCACATAGGCCTTTGGTATCTTTGAGCTTGAAGTTAAAAGTTACATGGACTACCTAGATTTGGGAATTCCGCGGTTGGAAGAGCAATCGTTCGTCCATTTGAAGCGGGACATATTCTAGCATCGTCTTGGCAGGGCCCAGAGAAGAAATCTGCAGGGGTCTGCGATGAGAAGAATCCTGGAATACGTACCTGGTTGGCATGCGGAGGTTGAGACCTAAGCAGCCGCATTTGGAGCGCTCAGGTGGCACTTGATGTTTCATTACCTCGCGACGAGCAGGCCGACGAGACCACTATTAGCATTCCTTGATGGAGTCGATGTTCACACCATGACTGCTGGGTTTGCGGCGGTGCAGTACCTATAGTGAAGTCTATATGACGGTTCAAAACGGAGAGTATAGGCCAACACCACATGGTTCCTGGAATGAACAAGGTTCTGCCTTGGGAACAAGGTGTGGTGTCAAAAAACATTGATAATAGTGTCAATGGTGTTTTAATGGGTCTTGGGTGTAGTGCCCGCTGAAGGTGCGGCGTTGGTGGCTTGTCGCGTTTCATCAGTCCATGTTGAGGAGATCTTGCGGAACGAAACAAGGGAAAGGGAGTTCATGCATTGTAACCCTGGGAGACAACTGATGAGATCCAATCGCATTAAGAGCTCTCTTAGGTGTCAGCCCCGACAAGGTCGGCTTCTTTCGCTATAATGGGTGACCAGGCACTGAGCCACAAATTCCAGTATGGAGCTCTGTATGTACATGGTCGCTCAATCCGGAAAGATTTCACCTCAAGGACCAGGTAGCTCCAGCATACTCTACTGCACCGAGGGGTCATAAGATGCTATAACATACATATAAGAACCGGCACAGATCCTTTTACCAGCGATGCCACAATGAGGCGCGTATTATATTGTTATTCGTGCCATAATATGATTAGAGCTGAACTTACTTTACACTTAATTCACTTCAACTGTTTACTGAGTATGGGCTTCCACCCCGGCAAATCAAGCTTCTTATCTAATGGTCTAATGCAATACTCAGACCTTTTCAGATCTGAACCATAGCATGCTATCTGATCAAAAATCCCCGTTTTGGACCCCCAGGTATTCAACAGACTTACAATCCGTATGAAATATATTATGACGCCTAATGCGACTATTAATAGCAGCTACATATATGTAGTCAAAGCGGAACAGCAAAAGTCAATGTACATTCTCTATGACAAACACACGTATAGGTACCTATCAAGATGAGGTTATGGAACTAGGGAGGGTCTTGGCAGCAGACAAAAAGATGAACACCTCCCTTGCGTCTCTACCGACCTAGTAGCTGCATACGTATATACATATAAGCATTCTTAATCCTCTTATCGAATTGTTGACCTGACGCACCCAGCATTCACTCCTTTTTTGGATCTGATCCAGCGCTTTTCTCCCACTATAGTCGTCCGTACCTTTAGTTTATTACATATGCTTCCTATTATTCCTAGGACGGCAGCCTAGAGGCGTCTCTCTTTTTGCTTTGAGGCGAAGGATAGGCACCCTGCGTTGGTTACCTGTGCGTCGCGGGAGTTACCATCTCACCTAGAGGCTCAGTCTGAAAAGGGAACAGCTCATTCCATTGGGAAGCGTATGAGCACGTGCGACATTGAGATGAACAAGAACCACATGGCCATGTTATTAGGTATTCTATCATCTAAGGGAGGTCAATGTGGCCCACATGATACTTTGCGTGTAACGAAAGTGCGGCAAAGCAGGCTGAAGAATGCTTCACAGTTCTGATGGTTTCAGTACTGACCAGGATACAGAAGCACTATTACCGGTAGTCTTGTAAATAACAACACTAAGGGGCTTCGGTTTCAACAGATCGGACTACTCCATATATCCCAGCTAAGTACCTACCTAGGTAGGTAGGTGGGTACTTAGCTTTGAGGCAACATTGTGTGAAGTTGGTGATATTACCTACGAGCTCTGTCTGTGTATCTACTTATCCGAGTAAGGGCATTCAATCGGATAGCTTCATAAGTAAATAGATATATTGTTAAA
Source organism: Monosporascus sp. CRB-9-2 (assembly GCA_004155915.1). Taxonomy (NCBI): domain Eukaryota; kingdom Fungi; phylum Ascomycota; class Sordariomycetes; order Xylariales; genus Monosporascus; species Monosporascus sp. CRB-9-2. The sequence continues at coordinate 131,883 of QJOA01000067.1, read as the reverse complement.
GTTACGTATCTCAAGGGGATGGGCCAATGCCGACCGGTTAGGGCTACTTCACTGGCCGACGCTCGTAGATTGACCGAGTAGGTAAATGTTATTACGTCGCACCGAATCTGCGTATAAGCAAAATATTATTCTTAAATTCTTAATGGTGCTAATTAACCCGGTCCATCACATCGTACTAAACCCCATACATGCCCGCACCACGTGGTAGGCAATTTCCTGAAATAGGGCGTCCCCACTGGCCATACATGGTTAGGACCACGAAGAAGGCTGATCACCAATGGTACTCTGTACATGTTTGTCACACTTTCGAACGAGTGCAGAAGGAAGCCAACAACCAACATATGCTACGACGGATAACGGATGGCTCGTACCATGGGGTGGTTTCGAAACTGATATCTCCTCATTTATGCCATCTGAGGATATTGTTCGTCGCGTTACTGACGCAAAATGCCACGTGCGAATCAGATGTGGAAGGAATACATCGAAACGAACGGACAGTATATCAACACGTCGTCCCACGACACCAAGAGGCGCGCAGTGTACACCTCCCGGTCACAGAATCGCAGGATGAAATCAGTAGTATTGTCACCAAACTCTCGCAAAAGCCTCGCATGCTCCACGCAACAGAGATGCTCTCAGGAAGCAGAAATCGGAGCTGGCATCTACCGCCTCGGGTCAATTCGGTTCGGGGACGCACCTCTCTTACTGAGGTGCTCTCATAGTAATTCACTCTACTGCATTAATAGTAATATCGGATAAGACGGCTCAGCGGACATCGCGAGTCTCGGCGCAGCTTGTATGCAGCCGGGATACCACCACACATGTTCGCACAAGTTAATACAGCAGTGTAGAACACTCGGCTTACACGCAAAACAGCCCTGAAGACGACGTCCAAGCCGAATTTGAAGTGAGGCATTCTCAAGAACATGAAATAGTGCGCTGATCAGTGCGTTTCATTTACGCTCGGTTCAGTCGCTTGGCCACTCTATGGGCAACGCATCGCTTCGTCGAGGGCTATCGAGTCGACCTGCGGCTCGTAACGCCAGTTACCCAGCTCTAGTGTCTCTGGCTGATCAAATGAGTAGGCATGGGTCCCCTTAGAGCACCGCGATCGAACATTCCACGTAGGTGACATACTATTCCTTACAGGGCGATGTGTCAGCTTCTGAGATCCCCAAGACACGAAGAGATACACCCGCTGTCACGGCCACAATCAATGAACGCCGCTTCAACTGACTCTCTATTCTCTACTGATTTATTTGCCTTAGTACGGGAATAGACTTTCCGTTGTCCTCGAGAAGCCGCCCGACTGTTATGCACCATGCAGCTAAGTGTCTCCCTCAGCGTAGAGAGCGCTGATAGACTCCTTCCGCTTTTGGCAGCCTTTTCAGTTGTGGCATTTGTAGTAGGTGAACGAAAGCATTTACGAAACACAAGGGCGCTAACTTGATCATCCAACGATCGTGATGGACCAATTCTAGAAGCGGATGGGGGAGCTCTTGTATGACAACGCGGTGGATTTTAGCAGTGCCCCTATTTCCACCCCCAAACTCTGTTCCCAAGTGTACAGGCCTTGGTGTATATGGCAATATCTACGGTGATTTTAGGTACGTCTTTCTCCTCTATTGGTGTATTGAATACCAATAAACTCTTGTCGCCCACAGCTAGGCAGCTCAGTGCAACCCATCCATCTAGTGAAACCACCCCCTTGCCTCCTGGTAACATATTACTTCTTCGTTTGCTAACGGTATCGGGGGAGGCTGTTCCCATTACTGATAGGTGGCTTTGGTTTCTTCCCATTCCTGAGTCAATCTGAGCTTAAGTGACATTGATGTTTGCCTCAACGCGACTGCCTTATACATGATGTATATTGCCTCTTGTATTCCGGACGGTCGAAATCCGATTTGATACCTGATCACAGAATCCACTGCCACGGCCTCTAAGCCGCTCAGTATTGCTATTCAAATGATACTCAGGACAACGTGCTGGGACCTGAAGTCCTCTTGTGTCTGCAGGAGACGCCGAATAAGACCGGCTGGATCGCGCGATTGTGATGCCTTTACTTCTATCGTTTCGCACAAGTCGTATAAAGCACTCGACATCCCCCTGCGGCAGACAGCCGGCCAAGAGCACTTCTCGTTGTCGAAGTCATCGCGTGCGCATTAGTCTTGGCCCCATTGCTAGCGAGGTGTACACCGCCCAGGGAATATCCCGGGAAGGCCACCGCCTCCCTCTTCACTCCCGAGAAAAACGGGGCGGCCGCATGAGAAAGACATCTGAGAAGTTGCCCCAGGACCGTAACACGAGCTTATTGAGCCACCCGGCGTCCAACAAGGTCCCCGAGAATTTTCCGACATGCGCGCGGTGCACCGCCTGTTGTACCACGGCCCTGAGTCCTGACAGGGCGGCAGGCCCCATCCACCTACGTCCCCGGCACCCAGGTACCGCATCGGAACCCAAACCTGCCGGCCACGTCATCCGATGTTTGCGCCCATCTCAGGCCCCGCTGGAACCACATAAAAAGCGCCGTGCCGTACAATACGGCGAGGACTGAGACGAGGCGCCATGGAAGGGGGTGGGGGGGTGTAGACGGCTTTCTCGTTCTATGTGTGGCCCCCGTTCTCCTCACAGGAGTGGGACTCCCGGGCTTGCGCGCGTGCCGCAGGGCAATGAATGGAACGATACGGGTCAAAACGTACATACGGTACCGCGCATCTGTACCCTAGTCGCTACATTAAGTAGCAGGCAGAGTTTCGCAGACGCATTCTCATTGTTGCAAACGGGGGTAGCCAAGACCGCGCGGTTCGGTGGATATTTGAAGTTACAGGTACGAACGGGATACTTCCCTGCATCAGCTGGTGGAATCGGTGCGTGCTATGCAAGAAGCCTTCGGAGATTTCGTGACACGTGCCCAACGGGGTGCAAAGTTGGGAATGCTGGACACCTATTGGGCTAAGGTTGGGCGACCAGGCGTTTCCCCCACGCAGATATCTGGGCTCTGGTCACAAAGATCGGACTGACGGTCAGGCGCGAGGGCAGCATGAGGCGACGCCCAAGAGACCGATGACGGCGGAATGACTCTACTGGGCCACCACCCAGGAACTTGCTATAACTTCTTGGAGCGAAGGCATCCGAACTTGATTGCGGCCCAGCAAACGAGTCGAACGCATTGTGCCTCATGTCTCCCAGCCGCCTTCGAGGGGCTAATTCGCACAGCAGACATGTCTCTCTTCCCGCATGCTGGCGGCCGCCTATCCGGGCGGCTTATTGCCTCACCTACGTGCGGTAGCTCTTTGATGAGTGTTGTTTCTGATACTTTCTATGGTAGTGGACAACTACTGTTCAGAAAACAATGCTTCCTCGCCTTGCCAACTTGATCTGCCGTGATGCTGGTAGCCGCTGCTCTGGGCTTGGCTACCGTCAATCATCCCATGCCTAATACACAATCGCTTACCGACGTCGGGGAGGTTCAGTCGAGCGGAACGCACAGTCTGCATCCAGATCATCTGAACTATACAGCACTGGATCTCCCATTCCTAAGGCGGTTTGAAGGATGTTCCACCGTTCGCTTGGATTAGTCCCTTTACCCCCAATGCGCGGGTCTCTTGACCACATCTGTTACCAGGATATCGATAGAGCAGATACGTGGACATACTAGATGATGTACGGTTGATAGTATTGGCGAAACATCATCGTAACAACCATATCGTTCGCCGTACTTGCAGGCATTGGCCTACCCTGGTGTCTCATTATCAGGTATGCAACCAGACGTGGGCAGTGTCAACGCCTTGGGGCTAGCAAAGGTGGCATCCATAATGTGGGACAATGAGCTCTTTAGAAGGGCGGCCTACTCCTATCTATGTGAACAAGAAGCGAGCAAGCCAATTGGCACGACCTAGCTTGGCAGCGCCGCCGCCTTGACTTAGGCTGGACAGATGTCGTATGTCCAACGTCGACATACGACATTGACGGTACAAGGTCTTCGAACTGAGGCCTTGACAAGCTAGACTTCGGACTGAAAAGTGTTGGCGAATCTGCGGCATGCACATGGATAATTTTCAGTGGTCCGGAGTCCTACCAGGCGCACCAGTCAGTCAATTCAAGGCTGGGAAAACGCTACCACATCTGAGCGAGACCCAGGGGACGTCGGCAGGAGCCACATGGAGAATCCAAGCAGAGGCCTCCTCTCCCTAATGGCTTGTAAAGTCGAACGTCTTCGATAACCCCTAATACTTCTCGACATGACAGTAAGCATTGTAAGGACCGCATTGGTCTCTGTTCAATGAGGTCCGGTACTGCTGATACAAGGTGCGTGAAAGGTAGTGGTCTACTGCATGAGCAGTAGCGGCTTCTGAAGCATTTCTGCTTCACGTGGGAAACCCCCTATTTGACTGCCTTATCCGATGATCTCGCTCACAAAGACACTATTCAGAGTAGTTAAAAAGCCAAGTCGATCAGTCCTGATAGGTTAGTCTTTCGCTTCATTTACCGTTTCACGCACGGGATTCTAGTAAGGTTCCGGGTGCGAAGCGTCCCGGCCTACCGCGAATACAGCCCCAGGTTATCTCTCCTATCCGCCCGCCGTCGGGTTGCTAGGTTTCTTTCGAATTCTCGCTAAGACAATTCTTCGGCGGTAGGGAGTGTAGAAAGCGAAAATTCCGATGCAAGCCGGGCCTTACGAGAAGCATACAGCCAAGGAGGCGATCGCTTTCTAAGTACCCAGATGAACTCTACGAAGCTTTTACTCTTACTTTGAAAGGTCTCCTTCAGAAGCGTTCCCCCTTTCTGGTGAACCATACAGTCATTTTGCGTCAAACTTGAGATGCGTACAATCCAGGAATATGCGATTAAGGGTCGGTTAAGGGCGAATTGACGGCATACGGAACTATTTAAAGGGGGCTTGCTACTGTATTTTATGGGATAACCCCTTAAGTTTCCTGGGGACCTGCTTCACCGTCACCCCCACCGGCTTTTCTCTCCCTTTTGAATCTCCTCCTCTCCGCCTTCGCCCTGCGCCACCCGGCGCCGTTCCTCACGACGAACAACATCGACGGCGAGAGGACCGCGAACAGCGCGCCGAAGAGCACGAACGCCCACCCGAGCCCCACGGCGCCGATAAGGGGGTCGATGGCGGCCGTGGCGGCGGCCCCCACCAGACACCGCGCAATGTTGTTGCTGGCGGCGGCGGCGCCGGCGTCGCCGGGATTCAGGTCCGTGATCAGCGCCGAGAGGGCGTTGCTGAAGCCGACAACCCCGAAGCCCAGCAGCGCGAGCAGCACGCAGGGCACCGCCAGCGGGGCGCCGCGCTGCAGCGCCCACCCCCAGCCCGCGATGGCGGCGCACGAGAGCGCCACCAGGGGGGCGCCGACCTCGAGCCGCGCGCGCTCGATCGGGAAATCCCCGGCTCCGCTCAGGTCTTGCCGCCGCCGGTGCCGCTGGTAGTTCCAGTCCAGCACGCGGCCGACGGCGGCCGCCGAGAGCAGCATCCCACCAGATATCGGCAGGTACAGCAGCCCTACCTCGGCCTGGCTGAGCCCGTAGATGGCCTGGAGCTGCGTCCCCATCGACGCCATCGCGGCGTAGATGCCCGCAAACACGACGGCTCCGTACGCGAGCAGCAGGAACATCTCGGCCTCGAAGAGCAGCACGAGCGACCGGAACACGTTGAATTTCCTCTCCTTTCTCGGGAGGCTACTAGGCTTTCTTGCGGACGACGCATCATCTCCTACTTTCCCGCCGTGGCACCTAGCCGGGGACCCTTTTCGCCGCCGCGTGGACGAGTCCTTCCAGAGCTGCCAAAGCGTGCGGTAGGCAGGAGGCGGGTGGACCGAGCCGTCGCCGACGACGTAGCGGCAGGTCTCGGGCAGGAAGGCGGCGCTGACCGCGAACACGGCGGCCGCCAGGATCGCGAGCAGCCAGAAGATCCAGCGCCAGCCGAGGTACTGCGCGAGGACACCGCCAACACCGGGGCCGATAGAAGGCCCGAGCAGGGCGGGCACTGCAACAATTGGAGTAAGTGACCGGTCGTTCTAGTTAATTAGGCGGGTAGCTGCTGGGCATTCGATATAAGGCATGTTTGGGGTATCATAAATTCTTTAAAAAACTGCTTTGGGAGTTCGGACCCGTGGGCTAGGAGACAAAGAAGAAGAAAGGAATCTAGGAATTGCTTACGACTGGTATACGCCACGTAGCTCCCGCGCTCGGCGGACGTGACAATGTCGGCCACGACAGCCTGGCAGAGGGCGACCGTTGAGCTGGAGCCCGCGGACTGCAGCATACGGAGGACGAGCAGAGACTCGTAGTTGGGCGCCAGGGCGCAGCCGATGTTGGCCGCTATGTAGACGACGAAGCAGATGCAATACGCCGGCCGACGTCCGGCGCTGTCGGCGAGGGAGCCTATGACCATAGGCGTGATGCCTTGGAAGATCTGTGGTAAAACACGCGGTTTAGAGGGACATCCATCCTCCTGGAGGCGGACAGATTGTGTCCGTACTTACCATGTAGGTTGTTATCGTCAGGTTGATCTCACTGATGGATACGTCGAGGTCGGACGCCACGGCCGGCAGAGCGGGAAAGTATATCTGGGCGGACAATGGCGAAAAGAAGGCCCCGAGGGCTGCGCCGAGGACAATGCCCCGTTTCTCCCAGGTTGTGAAGACCGAGTAGTCCGGGTTGTCGTTGTCGCTGCCAGATCTCTCACTGAGGGGCTCTTTAAGGGGTAGTTGCTCGAGCCCGGCTTCTTGGCTTTTGAGGGTGGCCGAAAGGGCCCCGTTGTCTAATGGCCCAGACGACACCATGTCGGGTTGCGCCTCACTTGACTTTTCATCAGCCATTCTCATTTTCCTTGCTCGCGCACATCTCTTGCTACCCTTTCAAGCTGCTGGTTGGTGCCTTAAATATCCGGGCGTCATCAATCTCCTTGGACTTCCGGCATTCCAAGTCCATATAGCCGACTCAAGTGGGCAAAGTCGTATGACATAAGATCTGATACTTCTAGGCTCGGTGCGGTTGCTACCGGAATGCGAGGTATCGTAAGTATCGTTGTTATGGGGGGCGCTGCTTCGGAGCCGAAGCGGCTTACTGGCGTGCTCCGGAACCGAAGCGGCTTCCTGGCCGGCTTCGGCTACCTCGCATGTAGATCTCATACGTCATGGCTAATGAAAGAGCATCCGGGCTTTCGGTGATAGTCGGGCTTATCGCCGGCTTATTAGACACCCTATTTCTAACAGCAGAAGACTTAGGTACATTAGGTTCACCTCTGAGGCTTGAGTCGCAAGAGCCTCGTTACAAGCACTGTCTTGCTGCAGATAGTTTTGACGTTTTGTTATAAGTAGATGTTCTTACGGATTATCTCTTTTGGCCGGCCACTCCTACATATAATCGTACAGCAATCGCTTTTAGATGGGAGTGAGCATCAGCCGTTGATGCCGTGTTGATGTGCTCCCCAAATGTGTGCCACAAGGTACCCAAAGAATGGCTCGTTATCACAGACTAAGTAAGCTTAGGACTAGGAAACTCCGCGTTGTATATACGTCGATTGTATTTAAAGCAATTATATACATAATAGACAAAACTCCTCGTATGCTAGCGGGACGTCCTCGCGCAGGGGCTATCGCTCTCCGACGAGTTCTGTATCACACGTTCACCCTGCTCAAGTCAGCCCTCTTCGATTTCGTGGAACGCAGCGCCAAGATCCTCTCGGCGGCGTACTCGGCGGCGGTGATGATCATGGAGGAGGGGTTGCCCGTCACCATGCCGGGAAAGATGGCTCCGTCGACGACGAACAGGTTGTCGGTGCCGTAGACCTTGGTGTCGAGGTCGACGACGGAAGAGCCGCCGTCGAGGCCGCTGTCGGTACCCAGCTTAGCAGTACCTATGCACGCAGTTAGAATGACGCTGAGAGGGAGCAGAGGATTATACAAGGAGTACTGACCCATCCAGTGGTTCGCCCGGCGCGTCGCGGCGCTGACAATGTATTCGTCTACGTATTCCTGAGTCGACTGGTCGTCGGCGGGAACGGCGAAGGTCAAGTTGGCGTATCCGTTGAGGGCAGCGCGCAGGTTCTCGATACCCTGAATGACGGCAGCGACATCGTTTTCGTCGCGGAGGTAGGGGTGAGTCGTGACATGCGTTGTCAGGGCCCCGTCGATGGTCATTCGGCCTCGGGAGGTGGTACCTCTGCCGAGGTATTGGCTCATGATCATAGTGCCTGATGGTTGTCAGGTTTCGTGGTTTTCTCACTATGGACATCGACAGCAACTTACTGTTAGTGCCTGTCTGGTCACCGCCTTCGACACGAGCGGTGTATTGCAGTTGACGGGTAACACCATCGGCACCCAGGATCTCGTCCCAGAACTTGGAGTTACGTCAGCATGGTTGCCAATTGAGTCGGTTTGAGATGTAGGGTAAACATACAACGGGGCCGATGTTGGGTGCAGATTGCGCGAGAATACCGGAACGCTCATCTACGAGGAGTCAGTAGCTAATTCAAGTCACGTCGGTAGTCGATACTGACCGAGATACATGCTCTTATCGGTACCATTGGGCGCATCCCAAGCCTCGTAGAAATCGTAGAAGACGATGTCAGGGTGAGTAATGAACATGTCCGTCTGAAATTCCCGTGTTAGCGAAGTCCGGCGAAACTCAACGTGAGGCTTACATTGGTGTGGTCAACTAAGTTATAGCCGACTGGGAGGTTGATCCACTCCGATTCGTTGATGAACCCGGCTCCGTCTGATCTAGAACCGGCAACGACCTTCAGCTGATCGTCAGGTCCGATACCACCTAGGGAGATATTAGTTTAAGCCAGTTCAGAACACGCAACTTCAGACTTACTCCTCAGCAATAGCTTTGCCGAACCGAAAGTTCCTGCAGCGAAAATGGCTCGGCCGGTATCAGGCATCAAGGAGATAACCCCTAGGCTACCGTCTGGCTGAACACAGTCCAGCTCAAGGCCAGTGACATGTCCACCCGTCCTGATAGCTCGCCGGACACCCTGGTTCATGAGAAGGCTGAAGTTCTTCCTCTTAGCCGCCGAAACAAGGTAGGTCGCCAGAGGACCGCCTCTTTCACCGTTGGCGAACATGTACGTAGTAGCACCGAAGGTATGGTTCTTCTTGGTCGGAGCACTGTTAGGCTCAGGGACATTCTCCCAACCAGCTGCTTCCAATGCCCCAGAAAGAACGTCAACGCCTTGGTGCATATACAGTTCACCGTCCATAGAGGGTCGCGTCGTCCCGGGAATTCGAGAGAACACCCGCTCTTGGGCCCGCTGAACATCTGAGTTGTGCCAACCCTCTGGGAAGTTCTCATCCCAATCTTTCGGGTTTGCCTGTTCCGGTATTTAGCATGTGCAATGAAAAGAGGACAGGCGATCTCACCTTCCACCAAAGTCCGGCATTGACGGCGGTACCTCCACCCAGTACACACCCGGCCATTTGGTCCGTGTCCGTGCAGGCAATGCCGTTAGAGTCAACCCAGATCTGATTGCACAGGCCAGGCACATCGAAACGCGTTAAGTGAGTTCCCTTGAGCCACTCTGGCCCCAACTTGCCCCCCCATCGTCCAGTCGAAGGCGGGCCCTTCTCAATTAACAACACGCTGCGGCCAGCCTCACTCAACTTATCAGCCACGGGAATACCACCGGCACCAGCGCCGACCACAACGTAGTCGTATGCCTTGTCAGTAACTCCCGGGGCGCAAGTCGCAGTGGCTGTCGGTCCAGCCGTCGTCGATGAACTTGTGGTAGGTGTAGGGCTCGAGCCACAGGCTCCGGTGACAGTGGCTGTGGCCTTCTCCACCCAAGCAGAGTAGGACTCATTCGGGACGCCCTCAAGACCAGCGCCGAATTGACCGAAACCATTATTATGCTGCTGCAAAACGGCCTCGGTGGGGCATTCAGGGCTGCTGGGAACAGCGTTCGCTGCGGCTCTCCCCACAACAAGTAAGCCATCTGAGGTAGAGACGCTTCCGGTCGAGCCGTCATGGTCCCAAGAAAAGCAGTTTTCACATCGGTATTGCAGCTCGAAGTGTGTCTCATTCATCTTCGAAGCGATCTGCGTTAATTTAGCATCTCCGGTATAAGGCACCGGTGAGCTGTAGCCAGTTGCGTATCGGAACGACGTGAGAACTTGGTCCTCGTATGGCCACGCCACGAGAAGCAAGGCTTGCGTCATCTGTCCGGATTGTCCATGGGAGATGCCACACCAGGCACCCGTTCCAGGATCCTTGGAGCATTGCTGGAAATGTGTTAGCTATGATGAGACGTAGGCGGAACGGTGCAGCGTACAAGTAGACCAATGTACTCCGAGGCATCGCTAGTCAAGGCATCCTCGGGCAAGACTAAACCAAAGGTGAAGGCGCCCGTGTTGGCCGATTGCGCAATACTCCAAGTTTGGTAGGTAATGGCCGTATCAGGATCAGTATATTCTCCAGATGGCGTCTGGGCTTGACATGTCCGGAAGACTGGTGTCCGTTAGCAATGAAAGTCCGTTGCGTAAGGTATCTATGCTTACAGCCAGCAGCTGCTAACGAGGCAGCCGCGATACGGGAGATGCTCAACATCTTGAAAAGAACGGCGAGAATACCAGGCCCTGGGTTGTAGAGGAATGGGGGTTTGAGGTCGCGGACGGAGGACGTAATATATGATTTCGCCTCATAGGATCCGAATAAGCCGAGAGTCTCCTTGGCAGGCCTGACTCCCGACAAGGACACATGATCTGTGGTATTACTAACACGGATATGATTAAAGTATCTCTATAACTAAGGACTGAGTCTAGGAGACCGCGCCGGAGGGATCCTAATGAATGGGGCTGCATGGGGGTCAAGCAGCAGCTATACCCCATACGAGACGCGAAGTAGAGTTCGGTATATTGCATAGGATGCGGAAAGGGTGGGCAAGCGACCCGACTGGTTCAGATATGCGACAGACGCTCATGACATGGGCACGCTAAGCAGCGTCTTATCCAGCGGCTAACCTGGAGACGAAATGAATTCACGGAAGCAAGTCATATTCTGATATGGAAGCGAGAGTACTCGACGCGTCTAATGAGCCTAAGAAAGAGCAATGCAACACTGTCTAAATGTCAAACCACGTTGCAGTAGAGCACCGTGGTGGTTAGGGTTCATCCTTGTTCCTCAACCTTGACGAAGCTGCCCGCCTATTACGCCTGCTTGAGGAAGCGCGAAGTATAGAGCAGGATCTCGGTAAGGGTCCCCGCGGGTCGTGGCGACTGACGGAAGATCAGGATAGATAGCCGACTGAGACGCATAGAACGGCCCCAACCGGCCGGTAACTTACTCCGTAACTAGAAACTGTCTAGGCCCGTAAGCAAAATGAACCATCCAATTAGAAAGAGCTCAATAGTCATTATCGAGATTGTTTACCAGTGATCGTCGCCCATCTCCTTCAGCAGCTCAACCAATTGTTAATCAGGATGAAACATCGCCAGACAGTTTAACTTATTAGGGATGGACACTCCACCATGAGCCTTCGAGGAGTCCTGCGTGGCTTACTAATGAAATCTTTCTATTCGGAATCGACAGCTGTAGCACAGTGAGTGACAGAGCTAGAATGGACCTGCTTATGCGACTTTTCCTCAAGTGGCTCTTTAGGCCCGACCACCCCCCAATCTCAGCTGAAAGTCTGGTTGCTTAGCTATCACTCGCCCCCCACAAGTTCGTCATCCCGCCTATCCAGTCAACGCTCTCCGGAGCCTTCCTGAAAGGGTTTGCTTGAGGCTGCAAACGACATGGGTGTTTCTCCTGCCAAGGATTTCTTCAGGCATTAGCCTCGCAGATCACCAAGACTTAGCTTGCGAAGTGTAAATTTGGGCTGATTTGGATAAAAACTCACTTTCTCAGCCTGTTTCCATACGTTTGTCACAGAACCCCGCCCCGGTGAGAGTGGAGCAACTAGGACCCCTTGCCTCCGAGGTGAAGATAGGCAGGGGCCGATCCAATCCTTTGTCGTCCCAACTATCCTCCACCGACGCCTAACAATATCTTCGACGGATGTAAGGGCCGAATCGAATCCAGCCCCGCCTCACCTACAAACCGCAATTCCGTGACACGAGCAGCAAAGATTCACCACCGCGCCTTTAGCTCCGAAAGGGCCGCCTAACAAGGCCAAGTTTCCAGTGCTCTACGGGTTGGTTTATGTAATAGGTAGAAAACGTCTCGGAAGACCATGTCCCGATTTCGTGATTGACGAGACCTTGCACTACCCTCAGATAACGCAAGTTAACGTGCCTTGGAGTCACGACGCCAGTAGGGTTTTTGCTTGTCCTAATAGCGACTGCAGGCTCTGAGGCTAGATAACACCATCGGAGATTCCGGTTATCCAGAACTGACAACTAAACAGGCAATCTGCGAGCCGACTACAGAAGGGCATAGCGACGGTAGTCGGCATGCCGCAATTTTCATCCCGCTAGGATTTTGAGATTGCCAGTCTTCGCGAGACCGCTTCTCGAATCTAGCGAAGCGCTTCTGTCAACGCTTACGCCCCTTTCACCTTGGCCAACAGACGCGGAACTGCCGGTAGCGGCAAATCTTTAGGCCGAGTCGAAACATCAACAGGAAAGGTACACTCAACGAATGCGCACGTAGCATTTCATTCAACTCGGTGAAGGCGTGCTTACCATGACAACTAGACTTACCATCGTCTTTACACCGTACATCTTCCGGGGCGGGGGGGTTAGCCTCCCGGCTATCCAAGGGTGAGAATTAAGGAAATCTCTCTGGGCGCTTTACAGCAATTAATGGCTCTACGTGTCTGCTCTCCCCTCTTCGGGAGCCAGTCCAGCATGTTAAGCTTTAAAGGCCATTCTCAGTTGGCTGCGAATCAGATCAATGCTTACTTACAGGCGGGTTTAAATAACGGATCATGGGCCTGTATGCACATATATTGGAATCAGAACGTAAGTCGGGAATTCCGATATCTGCTTGTCCAACAGTCTAGGCCAAAACAGCTTGTCTTTCAAAGGCCGTCCGCTTAAGCGATACGTGCGCTTCTTGCCACCAGCGAATAGACAATTGTATCAATACTTAAGTAGGCAAGAAGTGGCTTACACATAGACAGCCAACACACCTACTATCGTGAAGTGTTCTCAAGCACTGAAATGAATACACCATGCAATCGTATTGCCGTCTGTGGACTGCGGCATTCCATCGAGTCATAACCTTGGAGACAATTCACTTTCTATATATAAATTGGCCTGCTATTTCGGCTGAGTGTAACGATTCAGGAGGCTTGCTTTGTACGAAGAGACTTACACATGACTATACCTGGCAAGATTTAATATACACTTAATCGCTCTCAGTACGGCCGAGACCGTTCTGGGCCATCCGCATTAGGTCACGGCCGGGTCGTTGCTGCAATGCCAGGACCAGATATGAACGCCTCATCGTGGGTAGCATTGTCTGTCTAACGCCCACGAGTGCCCCCCGAAACAGATGCCGGAGAGAACGGTTGCGACGTCATCTCGTCAAGGAAGAACAACTACCGAGAAGATGGCCCTCGGACCGTGACTAATGAACGGGGGAGAGGAAGTACTTAATCCGCGGGGAGAGCGTGAACACCTCTTAGACTACCTACACCGTAGCTACTCACCACTCCCTCGCCATATCCCATCGCCGGCCCACTCACTTCGCGAGCGGACAGTTCTAGTCTCTCTACCCCAAGCTCTTCCGCCACTCATCCTCGCCATGAAGTTCTCCCTGCCCGGCGTCGCCGCCGTCGTCGCCGCCCTCGCAGCCCAGGGCGTCTCGGGCCACTACATCTTCCAGTCGCTGGCGGCCGGGTCCGCGAAGGGGACCGCCTTCGAGTACGTCCGGCGGAACACGAACCACAACTCTCCCGTGACCGGTACGTAAGCGAGCAGGAGGACCGGGCTTGATTCCGCTCACCCCATCCCCCGGGCGGGCTCCGCGGCGAAGTAGGGAGCTAGCGTGCGTGACCTCTTTTTGCTGATCAGGAGACCGGTCGACAGATCTCTCGTCCCCCGACCTCCGCTGCAACGTCGGCGGCGCCACGGGCGGCAGCACCAAGACGCTGACCCTCAACGCCGGCGACGCCTTCACCTTCAGCCTCGACCAGGCCGTCTACCACCAGGGGCCGGTCTCGATGTACGTTGGCTGCTTCCAACCCCATACCCCCCGGGGTTTATAGTCAAGGAGTGGCCGACCACTAACGAACGGGGTCCCAGCTACATGTCCAAGGCTCCAGGCGCGGCGGCCGACTACGACGGCAGCGGCCCGTGGTTCAAGATCAAGGACTGGGGTGAGTGAGACACGGAGTCCCTCTCCCGCCAATGTTCTCCGAGCCGGTACTACCGTGACTTGTAAGCTTGAGAGCTCTTTCGGCTAACACACACCGCCTCGTCATCAAGGACCGAACTTCAGCAGCGGCCAGGCCGTCTGGACAATGAGCGGTAAGTGAGCTATCGAACAGAGCCGATCCCCACCCCGTGTGTCTCCGCGCTTCTCGCTTGCTGATCGGTGACCCCGTGGTCGAACACAGACAAGTACACGTCCAACATCCCCAGGTGCATCCCTAGCGGCGAGTACCTGCTCCGGATCCAGTCGCTCGCGATCCACAACCCGGGTAAGTTCTCGCTTCCCTGACGTGGTCAACCCGCTTTTCCCACTCCATCGCCGCCGGATCGTCGAGCAGTGTACAACCAACTCTCGCTGCCCACCTTTCCAAAAATATTCCCTTTCCCAACTTCGTTATCCGCCAAGTCCGAGCAGAAGCAGCAATAGTAAGACCGAAGTGGCTAACTAGCGGGCCCCGTTCAACAAACAAACAGGCGCGACGCCGCAATGGTACATGTCGTGCGGGCAGGTGAAGGTGCAGGGCGGGGGCAACACGACCCCATCGCCGACGGCGTCGATCCCCGGCGCCTTCAAGGCCAGCGACCCGGGCTACACGGTCAACATCTACAACCCGGACTTCAAGTCGTACACGGTGCCCGGGCCGGCCGTCTTCGCCTGCTAAGTTAGGCTGGCGGGACTCGAAAAAAACAACCCCCCCCCCCAAAAAAAGCGTTTCCCGTACAAGAGACGGCTCGTTCGTGATCGGCTATCGTTCGACGGCGATTCACGGGTGGGCGCGGGAACAGGACATGACTTCGGGAAGCGCGTTGTTTGTTGGTTCGTGGGAAGGAAAGCTGGGGGTCTGTCTGATGTGTGAGGGGCAGGACGGACTGTCTCGCTCGGGATTCGGGAGCGTTCGTGGATTGGGCGACCTGCTTCCTTACTTACGCTTCTCGCTGCGATTCCTACTGCACTCTACACCCACGTATATATGTCTTTGTTCCCCTGAATGATTAGCTCTACGTGCCTGCCTATATCGGTGTATAAAGTCGGGGGCCTGCGGCATAACCAACCTAGTACATGCATGCACATGATTCCAGATGGCGTATATAATTGAGAAAAAAGCTCGGTAAGCGCAGTCTCGTCGTAAAACCGAAATCGCTATTCGAGCAAGGGTCGCCCCTGAGTTTGCACAAAGATGTTAACCCCTACCATCACACCACAAGTCACGAACCTGCTCCATCTCAGGCATAAGTAGGTTTGAAAGTTGCAGTAACATGTCGCCATATCGCGTATCTATCTCTCTTTACCAGTCATTGTTCAGATCCTAAGGACCATTAGATATGGATATGCGCAGACGCATATTCCCACCGTCATCATTCGGAAAACCCTCAGATAAGTGACGCTCCAGCATCTTTACATGTCTCATACGTCCAATGTTTCTTTTCGCCATATCTATTCGATTCCACATTGTGTGACATCCGTTTCCTGACAGAAACTAAGTCGAAGGCGTAGTCAATCCGACCAGTTCCAGTTCCGCTCGAAATGAAACGCCAACGTGCTGATACGCATGATATTTAGTATAGCTGTTGGAATAAGGCAAGGAGAGCCAGATTCAACGGTCCGAAAGCAATACAAGTCCTCGTGTATCCGTTATCATCAAGATGATAATAATAATAATACAACACCGTCTGCGCTTAACGTGCTACGGTGGTTCGTTTCTTCGCTTTTCTTTACATTCATGTATCCTCGCTATGAACGGCTACAGGGGCTCACGGATGATAGGTGATATGCCGCCTTGCCCTTCCGGTGCCGATATCGATGCGGCTCATCTCCTCCATGAGTGCCCACTCCTCGGTGCCGCGGGGGTTCGCAGCAGTTGTTGGCCCTAGCCCACCGCTCATCATCGGGACCTTAGCAGGGATGGGCGGGGCCTCGCCGTGACCGGTGCGAGGAGCTCCATAAGAGGGCGGAGCATAATTTTCGTAATCAAATGTGCCAGCGCGCACGAGCGCCCGCGGGGGTGTGCTGTTACGCTTGTGCGCAGTGGCGGGACCTAGGGGACTAGCCCCGGAAGATACGGGTGCCGCTGCAGCTGGCATGCGGTGCTGCTTCTTCTGTAGCCGGTTCCGACCTGTGCTGGCAGGCGGAGGAGGCGCTGCTTCAGGGGCGGTATATGACTGCGACGGAGCGGCACTGGACGACTGCGGCCGCACGGTGACTCGTATGGCGCGCCGGCCGGACGGCGGCATTGGCTGTGCCCCGGTTAGACGTGACCTGGATTCCGTCGCAGGGGCAGTTGGCTTCTTGGGCTCGGGTTCAGGCGCCCAAGTGTCCATAGGTAGATGATCTGAGGGGTCGACCTCGCGTCCGTCAGGGGTCACTATCTTGCCGTCTGTATTGGTGTATTCCTGGGAGTTGGAGTCCGGGTCTTTCAACGCAACTGCGGGGTTCAATTCATCATAGGAATCTGGTCCAAACGGTACACCAGACAATCTTCGACCATCACTTCGACTGTCGGATGGCGGAGGTGCAGGGCTAACAGATTTGCGTTTAATTGTGTGGTTTGGAGGTGCGGGACTAACAGACTTGCGCCCAATTGTGTGGTTAGCCGCCGGGCTTGGTGATATTCCACGACTTCTAGAGGCAGCTGCCGGCGCGGAAGCCGTGCTGTGACCCCCTGAGTAGCTCACTAAACTTTGATCGTAGCTTACGGGGTGGTTCGTCTGATAGTTGTGGGGCGAGTAGTGAGCAGAATAGTTCGACACCGGAGGCTCGCTATGCTGCCTACCCCTGGGTTGTGTAGTAGTAGGGGCGGGCTGGGTATAGCGTCGCTCATTTCGTCTCTCTTCATAGGAGGGATCTGGCGCATTTCTTGCCAGAGCCGGATCGACACCTGGAACCAATGTCCGGGGGACTAGAGCCATCGCATAGCTGTCGGAGCCCTGGGTTTGGGAGTTATCAAGTTCGCTTGGATAATCTATATATTGCTCGTTTTGGCGAGTATATGTGTGATGATCATTTTGAGGAGCAAAGGAGTGAGAAGGCGAGTTCCCCGTATAGTAGTCTCTTGCATGCATTGGTGAAACCGACGGGCTGTAACCATTGGGATCGTGACGATTATGATTTTGCACAGGGACAGGACTGCTATGGTGACCAGATGGATCTCTTCCCCGCCCAGTTAGACTCAAAGGAGCTGGACTAGGATCCTGCCGATAGTCTCCGTCGTCATAATGGGCTTGTCCCGAGATACTGGTCCTAGCCTTCGGTGGAGTCCACGACTCTGGCACGTCTTCCACCGTAGGCTGCATCGACCTGTACTGAGAGTCATACGCCGAGTCATAGGAGTGATGGCGTGGAGTAGCGACAAGGCTTGTATCGCCGCCATGATGAACTGCTGCAGCCTGCACGTCGGGGGCCGACTCATATGGACGGTAAGATGGTCGCCCAGGATACGAAGATGAAGGTGATGAGATAGAGAGCCGGTGGGCTTCGTTTCGTAAGACATCATGCCTCATAGGCAGCATTGCTTTTTGTTGCGACGCATCGTAATTTCCTCGGTGCATGGCTTCGTGCGAACTTCCACTGTTGTTTCTAACCCTATGAGCAGGCGGCGGAGGGGGACGGCCGTCACCCTCGCCTGGTTGGGGCGGGTGGCGAACCGGCGCCGGAGGTGATTCATAGTGCTCTTGTAGATTATGGTAAGACCGTCTAGGATGTGCTTCATGCTGCTGTCGTGAATCCGGAGAATACTGATGCTTTTCTTCGTAAGGCGAATACTTATCACCCCTGTCAGCAGATCGATAGTGTTGGTGATCTTGCCGGGGAGGCGGTGTCGAGTATTGATTGTTGCCCGGAGGAGCATAAGCATGGAGATCAGGCTGGCTGCTACTGTACCGGTTCGGCAGTGGTGTGTTGTACTCAACAGGCTGCGGTGGCGGTTGCTTAGGAGCGTATGCGGTTGGGCCACTAGGCTTCTGGCGCGGAGGTGTCTGGACATCGTCATGCACCGCTGGTGATGGGACTTTCCCAGTAACAGGATCGGACGGCAATGGGCGTCTCTTTATGGGAGTTCTCTGGGCTCCATTCGGATTTGAGAGGTCCGTTTCCGAACTCGAGGCTAGGGGTTTGGGTTTGGCCGCCGGCTTCTCAGGCTTAGGTCGATTGTCGTAATAGGTAATTTCGATTCTGATCTCCCCGGCGTATTTGCCTTTACAATTCAGACTGTGCCACTGGTCACTCTGACCACCCCCCTGCACAATGATGTCGCGTAAGTCGATCCATGTTTCGCCAATCAAGTCTGTCCTCTTGTCGTCATTGAAGACGGACAGCTTCAACTGGTAATAATCCGGGGAGTCGTGGACAGTAAAGCGAAGTTCCTGGTCCCTGCATCAAGAGACGAGAGTTAGTCGAGACAAGTTGGCGACTACCTGAGACGAAGATCATATCTACGGTTTCTTGTAGCTGTTGGCGCAGGATTAGGCACATACCATTTCGGGGTCTGCCCACCTCGGATATCTGTTGTCGTCTTTTTAGCTTCCTTGCCGAGACGTGCGGCAGCATAGGGATCCTGTTTCCCGATGGTCTTTCGGTTGGGCAGATTCTTCGCTCGATCAACGATGACGATGAGTGTGCCAATATCAGGACCATCTATACTCATGTCGGAAAAGATGCCCGCCGTGTGCATCCCGGTCAACGGATTGTATGGTTTGGACTTAGGGGTAGCCATCTTGCCGTCAACTATCTTCGCATTGGCCTTAAGAAGACTGATTTCTAAGGGCTGCCGAGGCCTAGTAATGGCGACCTTGTGCAGCCTCTAGAGTTTGGGTGGTGTTGGTAAACTCAGAGTGGGCTGGCTTGTTGTTGATATTTACGTCGACTGAATGCTGCAGCACCCACCAATTTCGACTAGAACAGGAATTTCGATGATTGAGGGAAGGGGTGATGTAATGAAAGTACGTTTGGGGAATCGCACAAGACTCTTGATTCAACAACGAAAGACAAGAATTCGGGAGGAACAAAGAATGACTTAATGGTAGTAGTTGTAGACTGGCGAAGTTGAAGAGAGGCAGGACGAGAGAGAGAGAGAGTACAGAATGGTGCGTTCGATAGCAACCCGCGACTTGCTATTATCGATCCTCGGATGCCCAATTTAGGCGGGTTCAGCAACTGCACGAGGAAAGTGGTGGCTGGTGACGCGTTAGTGGAAGCGTAAAATAGCGTGGTTGGTTGATTGGTCCGACCAGCTTAAGGAAAGTGGCAGGGGAGTAAAACAAGGGTAGCAGGGATCAACCCGCGCAGGCCGGGGTACTTGCAGCGGCTTGTTTAGTGGGACTCTGTCCAATGAGATTGCTGAGTTACAGATAGGGCGTAACCTAAGCCTTGATCTTGACGAAAGCGGCCGAGTCCACTATCCACTAGAACTATTCCCGAGAAGCGCTGTGGATGTGATAAACCAAAGAAAATGGACGAGGCGTTCGATTTTCTTTTGTTTTTTTGCCTATTTCGATGGCTTGGGGATCGATCCTAACCGAACTACCTATCCCAGCCGACGAATTCTAGGGTCTGAGGTGCCCAGGTACTGGTATTGTAACTAACTACATGTACCCGGGCTCTTGTTTTTGCTTTCCTGCCCGCTTCCGGGTCCCCAAGCGAATCTCGATCTGTTAGGTAGCACCGCCTGGGTCCTCCATTCTGAACTACGCAAGCTAAGATGGATATCGGCACTGCACTGCCTTTGCCGAGACTCAACTCACGCCATGACGTTAAACAGTTAGTTCTACATCACAAGAAATCCTCGCCATCTCTGGAAATCAGAAAGCACCCTCGAACGAATGAAGTTTGAGATTGTCCATGCCGTCTTGAAACCGAGCTGCGTGCATCCTGCTCGTAAACGCGTCTATATTCATTTCAATCTCAAGAACCCCCGATATGGATCGCCAATGCCAAAAATAACACCCCGCAGTTCGGCTGATCAGCCGCCCAGATTTTGCATCCGCACTAGGCAGAATGTAAATATCAAGATGGCGTGGCGTGGCTTTCACCGTAGGCATTCTGAATACCAACGACTCGTACTCGCACGATTGGTTGAATTATGACTGCACGTCTTCTTCATCCAGATGCTAAATTCCGAATAACAATGTCGAGTTCCGAACCCGCATTGGCCTTCGGAGGCATCTTCAAAAGGGGGGGGGGGGGGGGGGGGGGGGGGGGGGGGGGGGGGGGGGGGGGGGGGGGGGGG
The DNA here is from genome assembly GCA_004155915.1 of Monosporascus sp. CRB-9-2. Classification (NCBI taxonomy): domain Eukaryota; kingdom Fungi; phylum Ascomycota; class Sordariomycetes; order Xylariales; genus Monosporascus; species Monosporascus sp. CRB-9-2. The sequence goes on along the minus strand of QJOA01000067.1, from coordinate 111,329 downwards.
GG
>QJOA01000067.1:39202-111317 GCA_004155915.1 Monosporascus sp. CRB-9-2 | reverse complement strand
TTTAAAATTCCCCCCCCCCTTTTTTTTTTTTTTGTTCGTCCATCTCGGTTGTAAATGCCCCCCATAGGATCAAAGAGAAGGAATCTGCATGAGATCTAGTCGATAGGCAGCCATTCCGATCGTAGCGCTTGGCACCTGCGGGTCGCTAGCTATGGCTTATTCTAAAAGTCGCCCAGATGCATCACATACGGGATCCCCGCCGAGGTCTGGAACCCGTCAAATAACGGTAAGACAACTGACGGTAAGCAATGGTCAAAAGGCGGTATTATACAAAAAGCCCAGCCAACAATGGTTTTGGTACATAGTCGAGACTGTGACCGCCTCTGCGACCCCAATATTTACTGCAATGAAGTCCCGCTTTGGTTGAGTCGGTAAACATTTGACAAAACGTCTTCGAGCTGTTCTTACTACGGTACACGAAGAGGATAGTCTCTTGACAGACGGCACACGCGCTTATGCTGAAGGAAGACCAATGTGTTTGGGACACCGCAATAGGCTCGGCGCCGTTTATTGGTAAAGGACCCAACGAAACTCACCGTAACCCCGGTCAGCATAGCAACGCAGCTGGGAGCACGTTTGCAACAACTGCAATTGAGATGATGAAAACATACCATGAAAACGATTGTCTCATCTCTAGTTCATTGGCCGATGGTACCAGGATCCTTCGAGTAGGACAAAAGTTCGCTGTCACAACTTGACTTACAATACAGACAGCTCGAGAGATTCATTCAAAAGCTCCAGCGGCAACCCCAAACAATCCTCTACTGGCCGAGACGCTCTTTAACGCCCTGCTTGTTCTCGTCTGAGGTTCTTGGGTAGTCGATTGTGCCGGGATCCCACTAGCGAACTAGAACGGACGAACGTGGTCGAACCAAGGGTTGCTCACGCCTTGGAGGCCCCCAACCACATCGTTGGGGTTCTCGTGGGGGCTGTCACTAGCCTAGGGAACCACGAATGATACCAATTGGGGGCAAAGACACTTCGGATGTTGCTTGCTGGTGACGAACCGATGCCGCCGCTGAATCTGTTCTCGTCCGTCACCCGGCCTGGTATCAGAGGCAACGACCATGTTTACCTTACACTGGCTCCGTTGATCTTCACGATGACCGCGATGTCGAGTATGTAATCTATTATGCGATCATGACTGTAAATTGAATCCGCATACAGTGTCTAACCTGCCGGAGGCAATATTCAAGGCGTCGAAGCTGCCGACGGCTCATGACGGTCCTTTGTCAACTCCCAAACCATAACGTCATCTAATCCGAGGTACATATCTTTGAGAGCTATGGCACCGAGGCAACGGCTACGCGCTTTAAAGTCGAGCCGGTGGTGACTAAGCCGGGCACGATGACATGCTGGACTGGTCTTTGCTTCATTGTGATTACTACGGCAAGCTGCTTTGTGTTGGACGGCATCTAGGGAATAGAGTTTGACAAGTGAGCCGGTGAAATGTTGGTCCCACAGTGGATCTAATGGCTCCGTTGGTGCTCGGGAGCCTTAAGCCTCCGTGACGGGGAACTCCGTCTGGGGCACATCCGGCGATAGCTTAGCCTCATCCGAAGATCATCGATCGGGATTCATCAGGACGATATCAACATCGGAATCAATGATTTGTGAGTCTCCCTTCCTTCGGTCGAGGTATAAAAAATACGTATAGCAAAGGTCATCACCGTGATCGACTTACCTAAAGACGACTTTAGTCAAGCGATACATGGAATTAGACTCGACAGATAATCCGAGCAAGATAATATGCAGGCGGTTGCATCAGTTGGTAGCGAGATTGACCATCCGGCTTGGTACTATTACGCCAGCGAGATCTACGATAAGCGCTAAACGGTTGACCAATTGGACTCTTGAAAGTTCCGGCTCTTATACGATTGTAGAAGTTAGTCTAGAGACCAGAATATTAGAGCTAGATCATCAGGGAGTGGGTATGTCAGGCGTATTAAGGATTCTCGAGGGATCCTTCTTCCAGATGACTACCCTTCTCTTGTGAAAGGCTGCTTTTAAAACGAAATAAACGTACAGGATCGGGGAATATTTCCACTAAGGCATGTAGCTAGTAGAGGCACCGTAACATTCTCGAAGCAACCCCTAGTCCATCTGGGTTGAGCTCCAGTTCGCCGGTTCGTTGGTTTCCGTAGTTGTGGGAGATAAAGAAGGTTGTCCAGAATCTCTTGGCTATATCAGCCACAGACACAGCCTCAGCGCTGTCAAAATTAGTGGAGCTCCAGGTCCCACGCCTCGTGCTTGATGGTTGCTAGGGCTGTCTCGTTGGTCTGAACACGCTGGGCAGGTCAATGACGGTTTGTCAACCAACTCTAATGAACACATACCACACCTGATGTTCGCGGATCAGTTTCCATAAATACTGTCTATTACGCATTCGCCACTTACTACCACTTACTCTAGGAATGTCCTCGTCAGGGGAACGGCAGCCGCCGGCGATCAACTACGTGGCCGGCTTCCTACTTGTGGGAATCGCCTGGGGCCTTACCACCCCCTTCATCCGTCGCGCCGCCAAAGACCACAACCCCCCGGCTCGTCCGCTGTTGGCGCGGGACGACGTGAAGGCTAGTTGGGTGAAGAGTAAATTATACGGCGCCTTCTTTGCCGTCGTCGATCTCCTGCGAAACCCGAGATACGCCGTCCCGCTCCTAATCAACCTCACCGGGAGTGTATGGTTCTTCTTGTTAATTGGACAGGCCGGTACATTCTCCTAGTTTTCGCAATGCCGTGGCCTTCATGTAGCTAACTCCTCCAGAACTGAGTTTGACTGTGCCGATCGTGAACACACTTGCGTTCCTGTTTACTGTGCTGGGCGACTGGTGGGTTGACAAGAAAGTCATAAGCCGGGGTAGGTTCTACGGTGCCGATGGCCTGGAATGTCAGAATAGTCTGCTAATCTTCGAAAAGACACTTGGATCGGAATGATGCTATCTCTTTGTGGTGAGCGACATTCGCGGTTTCGAATCTCCTTTCCCGACTCATCGCTCATGACCGGCGTGTCGAGCTATGGCGTTTGAAAAGATATCCGAATCCCTGCTAAGTGTATAATGGGGATAGGCTAATACCAAGCATTGAGCAGGTATCGCACTTTGTGTCCACAGCAAAAGTTGAGCGAACCCGGGAACGCACTCTCTGTTCGGCACAACCTCGTATTGGTAGGATCAGTTGTTAGTCTTGATATTCTTAAAAGTGCTAACAAAAAGCCGCGACAGTGTTTAGCTGCCACAAAATGCTCTTATGTGATATTAGTATATTGGACGTTATAAGACTGAGAGGTTGAGGTGTTCCATGGAGTTTTACCGTAATTATCGGGGAGACGAGTGCTTGATAAGCTCCATCCCACCTGGTACCTGCCGCGACCGTGGACGGGCCAAGGCGGGACTAGTGCCAGGAGACCGACCCCGGAACAGCGTTGAGATACCGACTTTCCGAACCGAGCGGCTTCCTCCGGTCTATGACAAGTAGCTTAAAAGAAATTACTTCGTATAAGAGAAGATGCTTCAGGCGCGCTTTTTCATACAGTATTACTTAGCGCCACCGGGAAGCGAGTAAATACGAGGTACAATGTACTCAATGGGCGCCAATTTTGCATAATACCCCTTTTATTTCAATACCCCTTGGTTATTTCTGAAAGATCGGCAAGTCCCTAGATCCTATTAGGTTAAGGCAGGCGCCAGGCGGTTACCAAGCTTCCAATAGTGTTTCTCGTTTGTGCATGAACCGGCAGGGATATTGCGACAATTCCCCCAATTTTGCGGGCATTGTCACCGGCGACTGCCTTGTTCGTACTGTAGTTGGCGATACTTGCCAGTGATGATCTTGCTCAGGAATATCAAGCACCAATACGGGACGGGATAGCGACCCGATCGGAGTGCAACGTCACGGTTGGGTAGAAGGCACTAACGTTAGCACCGCCGGTGGATGTTGATACCTACTTAAATAGCCCGGCTCGCTTGTAATACCTAAGCAACGAAGAGATCTTCTAGCTCTCCTATTACTATCGCTCCAAGCCGACCTCGACATCGCCATTCGACGCGCCGTAATAACTCGTCTGACTTATCCTTAACCTTGTCAACTTAATTCAAGATGCGTGTCGGTGCCCTTTTCGCTGCCCTTTCGGCAGCTGCCGTCTCAAACGCGATGAGGTTCAGACTCATGGCCGCAGAGGAACAAAAGATGGGCTACGTATGGGAAGTCACAGGCTGGAGTGCGGGGTGCGCAAGGAGCGGTTGCTATTATGGTAAGGGCTGAAAGTTCGGTTAGGACCTCTCTGTATGGTGCAGCTAACAAGTTGGCTTCAGACTTCAACATCACAGCCGAAGCCAACACGACATCGATTCCCCAGCGGCCTGCTTTTAGTGCATATTGCCACGGCTTCGGGGAAGGTGCTCCTTACGAACGCTGCGATCTCTTGATGGAGCCGGAGGTCCCGCTCGCGGTCGAAGCTAAGCTTCTCCCTGCGGATCGTGCTCCGAACGAGACTACCAAGGCCAACATCCAGGTTAGCGTTCAGCATATCGACCTGCAGAGCCCGTAAGTGCTCCCAACCCGTCGAGATATTGCAGTTCTAGCCGAATGCATGGTAGGTGGACAGGATAGCTAACGCGGCACGCCAGGACGACGTACTGGAACTACACGGCGAAGGGACAGGCGAGGTACAACCAGTTTGTCGCGCCTCTCATGAACTTCACCATGACGCCTCACGAGGTGTTTGGCGTTGCTTGAGAGGATGCGGGATCGTAGTGGCACCAGGTTAGTAGGACGGCCAAACAGGCGCCTGTACGGTGGATGTATGAGATTAGCTAGGCTTCGCTGGTTTCACAAGTCAGGGCTGCTTGCTCGTGGAATGAGTCTCTGTACGACGACCAAAAGGAGAATGCTCGCAGTATCGCGGCCCTACGGAAGATAGATGGCATAATAATAATACTAATAAATCGACGCGGCTTCGGTCTACGAGATATCTCGTTCGCTACACAGGCTTCCCTGATCTAAAGAGGACTTGGCCGACAGCGTGATATCCAACTCAACTAGTATAATTTCCATTGGTGTCCAAGTTCCGTCCTGCAGGACGGAATACTGATCACCCGTCCTTTGAATGATGAGTAAACTTCGTAGTTGATCCGCTTAGTAACCATGATAGCAATCGGCATCGGAACTGCCGCCTGGCATTTTGCAATTGAACAGCGCCAACACAGCAGCGTACACTTCGGACAGCTGCTGTTGTTTATGGGGCTTGTTCCACACACTGAACATATTGGCCTCCCCAGGTCATTGGGTCGTTGACTGTAAGGTCCTGAAATCAAGGAACACGGAGCGGTAACATAAGAAGTTGCAGATACCACGAACGAATAGTTGATGCACAAGTTAAGTCAGTAGTTGAGTCATACCAAGGTATATGCTTCATTGGTCGACGGAGAATTTGTCTGCCTGCGGATCTCAGAGACTTGCGCAACAGGAAGACGCAACTAACGTGGCTGTGCATGCCAAGCCCTAAGCCCCAAGCTCATGCTTCCTGTAAGCTTTCAGGATTACATCATGCTGCTGTTGGTGCTTTTCTCCCCTCCCCCACAAGGGGGCCCCAATTGCCCAACTAACTTAGCTCTCCTACATACGTAACCGCCAATTGAGCTGCATTTTGCCATTCACTTACGACGATCCACCCTCTCACGTCCTTTCAATCAGTTACCGCATACCTGGATTGCGTAGGCTTTTCGAGAAGCCGGACGTTCTTTAACAGATTGATACTAGGCATTCATTGCATTCGACTACAAAATCCTTCCCAAAGCGTCGTCAAGGAAACAATTTTGTTGACTCTCCGGCGCATTCGTTTTGAACCAACCTCTTCGGATCATCGGACGACATGAATGTGCTCAAGCTTCAGAGGTAAGAAATATCAGCTTATCCGTCCGACTGCCATGTGACTGCTTGTCCGACTGACTGCTTGGGTTAGGAAGTATCCTCAATTTGACCAAGGCGACATCTTCGCCCTTACCGATGCCTTCCGCAAGCTTGACGTAGACGATAAGGGCTACATCGAGGAGGCCACGGCTATCAAGGCTACACAGACAAGCGAACGACAACCCTACGATGTCGTAAGACAAGCTCTGAAGGAGGTCGGACTCGATTCATCACGGAGAGTCGAGCTGGAAGACTATGTTGGCGTAAGTGGTACATATGTGACACTGGACATATGATGAGGGGAGATATTTAACCTGAATTTCTTCCTTCTATAGTTGATTGCTAAGCTTCGCGAATCATCCCCCGCTCAAAAGCGCATCTCGACTGGTCCTTCTGCGTCCTCTGCACCCGCCGGTATTGTGGCTCAAAGAACTGGCGGACAGGGACATGCATCCAAGGGTAGTGTAGGAAGGATTCAGTTCCAAGGCTCCAACGCCAATATCACGCACACCATCAACGAAGATGAGCGTACCGAGTTCACTCGCCATATCAATGCTGTCTTGGCAGGCGACCCTGATGTTGGGGACCGACTGCCTTTCCCCACCGATACATTCGAGATGTTTGACGAATGCAAGGACGGCCTTGTGCTAGCCAAGCTCATCAACGACAGTGTGCCGGATACCATCGATGAGCGTGTCTTGAACGTTCCCGGCCGGAAGATTAAGCAGCTGAATGCTTTTCAGATGAGGGAGAATAACAATATTGTCATCGAGTCTGCCAAGGGTATTGGATGCTCCGTTGTCAACATTGGCAGTGGTGATATCATTGAGGTCAGAGAGCACCTGATTCTGGGCTTGATTTGGCAGATCATCCGAAGAGGTCTATTGGGCAAGATCGACATCAAGCTACACCCCGAACTGTACCGCCTGCTTGAAGAGGACGAGACGCTTGAGCAATTTCTGCGTTTACCGCCGGAACAGATCCTGTTGCGATGGTTCAACTACCACCTAAAAGCAGCCGGATGGCATCGCACCGTCTCCAATTTCTCAGGCGACGTCAAGGACGGAGAGAATTACACCGTTTTGCTGTCACAAATCGGCAAGGACTATGGCATCACCCGCGCTCCGCTACAGACCCGGGATTTGTTGCAACGTGCTGAGGAGGTGCTAGTCAACTCTGACAAGCTTGGCTGCCGAAAGTTCCTGACCCCGACATCTCTCGTTGCAGGCAACCCCAAACTCAATCTTGCTTTTGTCGCCAACCTGTTCAACACCCACCCTTGCCTGGAGCCCATCACCGAGGAGGAGAAGCAACAAGTGGAAGACTTCGACGCCGAGGGCGAGCGAGAAGCCAGGGTATTCACCCTGTGGCTCAACAGCTTGGACGTCCAACCAGCGGTCAGCTCCTTCTTCGACGATCTGCGAGACGGCGCTATTCTCCTGCAAGCATATGACAAGGTTATTCCGGGATCCGTGAACTGGAGACATGTCAACAAGAGACCGGCGCATGGCGGCGAGCTTATGAGATTCAAGGCAGTCGAGAACACAAACTACGCGGTCGAGCTTGGCAAGCAAAATGGATTTTCGCTGGTCGGAATCCAGGGCGCGGATATTACGGACGGGCAGAAGATGCTCACTCTGGGTCTCGTGTGGCAGCTCATGAGAAAGGATATCACCATGACCCTCTCTGGTCTCGCACAGCGACTTGGAAAGCGCGAAATCACCGATGCAGAGATGGTCAGATGGGCAAACGACATGTCGCGGAAGGGCGGCCGGAATTCGTCCGTCCGATCCCTCAAGGATCCCGCCATCGGTAACGGAATTTTCCTGCTCGACGTGCTAAACGGCATGCAAAGCAGCTATGTCGACTACGATCTCGTTACCCCCGGCCGGACCGAGGAGGAGGCGTACATGAATGCGAAGCTCAGCATCAGCATTGCCAGAAAGCTGGGAGCGACTATCTGGCTGGTACCAGAGGACATCTGCCAAGTGCGCAGCCGGCTCGTCACGACATTCATTGGTAAGCGCTCAACTCATATCGTCCTATCCACCATTCTGGGAATGGGCACTAACAATCCAAATTTTAGGTTCTCTGATGGCGACCTACGAAAAGATGCAGCAGTAGATTGCTCGGACTGTCTACGCCCGCCGTGATGCATCGGGGGTCGGTGTAAGGCATTGGGAAAAGTCAAGGTGGTTTTTCTGCTTCTTTTGTGTATCTGGCTATTCGACTATGACTCATCCTTAGAGTATCATAAAATCCGAGCCAAGCAAGCCCTGCAAATCTACCTACCTATTAGCAACTCCTGAGGCCTTAGGATATTTTGTGATGCATGATATGTTCAGCGGGAGTCAAGCCCCGGAATCGTGGCGATGTAAGGTTGTGTTGTCCCACTAATAAGAGATGATGACTCGCGAGGTACTATGTCGTGGCCCTACCTACCTAGGTTCCTCGGGCCTTCAGGGTACCCAGCCTCCCTGCCTCCCAAGGTGGTAGGAAAACGCTCAAATCCCATACTAGACAAGGTAGTCCGTTCCTTTCGGAGCGTTATTGCTTATATATATGAGTAAAATATATCTATCACCTACATGGGGGTCAAACGTAAGATCCTCGCCGCAGTCTTTCGTTGAGTGGGTGATATGGAGTCCCGGCATCCCAAATCTATGGGTTCGAAATTCCGCAGACGTCGACCATCAATCATAGCGTTCGGTCTCCTTAAACTCCATCAAAGAAAAGAGCAGGTTCGAATCGCACGGGTTATTGAACTACGACCTCAACCGCGCATCATCGGCCCTGCATCCCCTCACGCCCGCTCACTTGCCATTCACTACTCGAAACACACACAACCCGGTGGCGCATCTCTGGACGCGTGTACATGTCCTCGAGGGTTTCGCGATAATAGGGGGAAGGGAGAGATCTTGCCGTTATGAGCGGCTACCATGTTCGCAGAGATACCTACGACGACGGCGACGACGAACAGCACCGCGAGGACCGCACTGGGGAGTTAGCTGTCTATGTCTCGCGCTGCTCGTCCGGCCCTGGACGAAGTCCGTCGATACCAGCTACGAGGGCAGCTCAGGAGGGGGATGGCTATCTCGGCTCGGAGAAGCGAGTCATTTGCCAGTCCTGCGTGCCACGCCGCAGGTTTAGTGGGGCTCGCATAACGGTCCGCGCTCGGGCGTGTCGAAGAGAGTCACTGAGCTTGCGATCCCGTCAGACGCTGGCCAGGGGCGTGGTGAAGTTCATGCCGTCCCTAACCCTTCCACGGGGAAGGCTAAGAAACCATATATCGTAGCCGTAGACGATACCGAGCTTTGCGAGACCTTGGAAAAGGGGACCTGAAAGGGGCGAGTGATTCCGCCACCCCCCGGCACCCCCGCACCCCCCCGAGCCCGGCCCCTTGGTCAGCGAGTGCTCAAACTCCGATAGCTAGAAGAAAGCCATGGCCAGGAGTAATACGAGACAAGAAGCCCCCGTGGAAGGGAGGAGTTCCACCACCGGGTTGGCTTTTTAGGGGAGTAGACTTTTCACATTCAACGGACAGAATGCCCTTGGCCACCAAAGAGCCCTTTTTCATGGCTTCCACCGCTCCCCGTCGCTCGCGCTGCGCAGTCAAGACAGGCACCGAGAACTGGAGGAAGACAGGCGACCCGCTCGGCACTACTGGGGTTCGTGAAGTGTACGTTTGTCCGGGAAGGTAGGTCTCGCGTCCCTCTTCGCTACTTCGCTACTTTGGCCCCTGCTATTGGGTGGCCCTTACAGTGCTCGGAGTGGGGATTCACACTGGCAGTGCTCGGAGGCCGTATCACAAACGGGGATATGTGCGGTATCATCAACGTGAGTTGGATGGAATCATTCCGCACGGATCATCCAGAACGTGAAGCCCTTCGAACTTCCCAAGTGACGGAGTCCGGTTCTTACGATCCAGCAAGCTCCATCCACTCCTGGTGTATTCGGCATATGACCAGAAAGTAATAAATGATAACAGTCGTGCCAAAAAGAGAATTATGCGTATTGCGTTGCAATACTTTAAGAAGAAGGAACTCCGAATCGGGGAATCGAACCCCGGGCTACCCGGTTCGCATCTCTATATTTCTACAGAAAATGAGAGCGGATAATGTTAGCCACTACACCAATTCGGACTCTCCACACTAGACTAATCTGGATGTGGTTGCGGATCTGGTTGAGGATCTCGGGTTGCGGGAGTTGATATAGGGATTTCTGTGTGCGTGGCTTAGTGTAGGGTTGTTTGTCGCCCAGTTTTACCGTAAAAGTGCCGATTCGACAATGTGTTCGTTAGCTTTGGCTACAACCCCCATGGATCTTTCTAGTTAGTGCTGTACACCAGGCGAAGAAGGGTCTAGAGTTGTGGGAGACGTACGGCACTAACTGCAATAATCAATAAATCGACTCAGTTAGGTCACTACGCTAAAGCCCCTTAGTAGCCCCCACTCGAACGCGGTACTTGTGGGCAAAACCAAGGGATTAATCCGGACAGCTTATACCTAAATTAGTATGACGTTATGTCTAGCACGCCCCATGGATACTTGGCAGGATAGTTTTATTTTGGCCTGACACCAAGTCAGGGCATTCCGGACGGAAGGTCAGGTCAGAACGGAAGTTTTGATTTATTTCTTTAAGGATGACACGCTCAATCAAAGAGAAGTTACCAATATTTCCCCCCTTATTTTCTTCCGTTTTCCTTTCTTACTCATTTCCCCAGACCAGCTAGAAATACGGTTTTCTAATCAGGAGCCCAGGGGGGAGGCCATCAGATCCGTGAAGATGCAGAAGCATTCCGCCCGATGACGATAACGATACTCGTTTCGCCTCTGCACCAATTCGGACTATGTGAGAGGACGCCTTGACTGAGTGGTATTCAAAGCCTGGTCATCTCGTCTAAACGAACACAGCTCCTCCAAACTGTCCAAATACATATCGACGTGTTGCGAAAGGATTTGGGCGAAGTAAACTTGTCTGCGACAGCATTCGGAGAACTGGACAGGTCGAGCCAATTGGTTCAGAGTTTCAAATTGCTCAAAGAAATCAGATCAATATATGAAGGCTGCACACACGGCCGTCTTGATGAAAAACATTCGCAGATGTTGCAGAGAAGCACCATTCATATCTGACCATACACCACCCCAAATCAAAACCATAAGTTAGATCACCCCAAGCGTGTTGCTATGTCCTTCTGGACATATATCTGTCCATACAAATCGGTAACGCGAATGAAGAGCTTCAAATAATCAACCAACTGTCCATGTGTACTGCCTAATTCCTCCTCCAACTGCAGAACGGCCATATCAAGTCCACGCCGCTCATATTCTGCCAACCAGAGGAGTTCAGCCTTCAGCATCTGCTCGAACTCATTGCCAGCCTTATCCGATGTTGGACCGACGGGGTCTTGCTGAAACTCGGGGAAGTCTATCGAGTTCAAATTCCCCTCGTCCTTGTCTCTGGTCACCGACCCATAGTCGTTATACATGCGACACAGCGTCGCAAGATGGCGACAGAGATCTTCGGCGATATAAGCGGTCCGTGGAGTTGCAAAGGCGTTCGAACGAGAGTCCGAGATGAGACAGTTGAAAAAAACAAACGAGAAAGGACATGAGGTATGATCGGCAGATGTACTTCGAACCCAATGATAGAAACTGTGCTTCTGGTTTGCACGTCGTGAAGACGTTGCCCCGAGTTGACCCCGGAAGCGACGGTTATCTTCGGCGTGTGATAGGTGAGCTAAAAGGAATGTTTCGAGCTCGTAGGCTAACTTTCGCTGCAGAGGGGCGGGGCTAGACCGGACTTCCGGGTGGTGCAGAATATGTGCAATATATCGGGCTAAAGTCAGCCTGATGGTTTCCAACTCGCTTCCATGGTCAATGCGAACTGCCTGGCCAAGTAGAGCTTTGGGCTTTACCTCCGATGAAGGTGCCCCGAACTCAGCGAAGAGCTGCTGTATAGCCGTTTTGACCAAACTCAAATCCCCTACGAAATTTCTTTCAACATCGGCCTCCATGTACTCATCCACTTGGTAATTCAACATCGAAAGCACCATCATCTCGTATAGTACAGAAAGGCTTGCCTTTCCACCAAGTAGGGAGCTACATGCTGTCCAAGTCAATGGAACGAACTTCAAGTAACGGTCTTCGCCCATCGAAGTCCGGGGGAAGATATCTAGGCGCCGGCGCTGGAGGGCAAGAAGCGCGTAAGAAGCTTGTAACTCTGCTGCGCCTAAGATGTGAGGTTCGACTTCAGAGAAGAGAGGGGTAAACTTCAAAAGCGCACCCGCCTTTCTCATTTCGTGGGCGAGGGTCTCTACGGGCTGAATTCCATAGGGAATCTTTCGCTGGGCCGGAAGGGAAGGGGTGATTGGTACAGCTGCTGCTGCGAGGCAATACGCCTCAGATAGAATACTGGAAGCATATGTTACTTTTTCGATCCATAGATAGCTACCATCTGTCCAACTAGCTCTGTGGAGTTCGAGGAATGCCTTTCCTCGCTGGATGGCCGCGATCATCTCGTCGTTGTTAAGCTGCGGGGGTATGCAGGAAACACGTGAGACGGCTGTCAATGTCAAAACAGCATAAGCTGTTGTTTCACAAACGCCGTCCCATGAGCCATCCATGCGTTGGGACTGGAGTGTCTTGATAAGTACCTGTAGCAAGACCATGGGAACGAACTCCTTCAGCGTCAGGGGATCAAAAAGCTCTTCACGTAGGGCTCCCTCACGTAGACGATCGTAGAACAGACTGCAGGCTTGAGATAGGAGCATCATCCAGTAAAGCTCGTGTAGATGCTGCAAATGATCGTTTAGCCACTGTTGCAGAAGAAAAAGGGGTTCGTTCTCTTACCCATTTCTCAACAACATTGGCGGTCAATGCTTGGTTGCAAATGAACGTAAGAGCTTTAGATATTTGAGACGAGTACTGCTTTGGATTCTCAAGTGATAGAAGACATGTTAGCACGTTGCATTTGGCACTGAAACTTGGGTTGCGTTCCCCTTGGTAGGTCATAAAGTGGTCAGAGGCTTCAAATGCCTTTATCAGGGGGTCAACGCTAAAGGCCTTGCCCAGAATACGCAAAGCGATGATTGTCTTGGCTGTATCGTCCGCGTCTGGGAGGGTTGACGGATCTGCAGCGGAACGGTCAGTTTGAGGGACAGTTAGTCTTGCATTAAGGAAGCCTCACAGAATCCTACTGTGCCGTTACCTGCAGTAAGGGCCTCTTCCAAGAAGGCGACGATTGTACTTGACTCCGTTTTACCAAATGGGACACCGGCTTCGGCAAGCGTCGTAACAACCTGGTCTACAATCAGCCTTCGTATTCTGAATGTTGCGAATTCCGTTGCCTTACCCAAGCAACTTCGAATATCTGCGTAGGCCAAGCGCAAGGTATACCCCCATCCGCTTTCTGTGATGCATAAACGTCTTTGAGGTAAGATTCGGCCTCATCATCCCATGCTGTAGCATGCATCAAGTATGCAGCAGTCGAAGATGGAGAACCCATCATAGAACCGTTAGCTTCTCGACAACCTCTGACTTTGTCGAAGTCGATGTGGCCAATAAACGCCTCGAGGGAATGGCACAAGGTCGACGGCGATTTGTATACGCTTGTCGCAGGCAGCTTTGCTAGTTTAGCGTCACGTATGCCTTGTAACTTATGCGGCAACTGGAGAGTAAAGCCTTCGGTGTTGAGGAGTGACAAAAGATTAGCTATCAAAATTTCGAAGCCAACCTGGTCGGACCCGATGACGTCCCAGCGTTCAAGCATATTGATTAACGCTGTCTCGGCTTTTGAACCTCTAAGCGTCAGGTCTTCGTTGTCTGGGGACCATTTCAAGTGCTTCATAATGGAGAGCAGCGCAGCAGCTGTGTTCAAAATGCCATCAACTGCGGAAGCATATGATTTCCAGGCACCATTCGGTTGCTGGTGCTTCAAGACGAAATTGAAGCATTCTGGAAATAACCATATCCCAGAATTTGCTGGTTTCTGGATCATAGACAGCCAAGCGGAGTCATAGACAGATGGGGACATCGAACTGAAGCCTTGCTGCAAAGAGCATTGCGACGCTATTCGAACGAGTAGGGAGTTTGACTGGTTATGGAGTGATGGATCCATCGGCCTGGCGAGATGAGACTGCTGTCGGAGTTCCCGATGTGTGGTGACGCTTGCAGTACGACTGTTGCTCGCGGCATAACTCCTTTGCACTACACGAAGGCGTGCTAGATGTCTGAAGAGCTTATAAGCGAGTTTTCGGGAATATAAAACGAATTGACAATACGTAGACGTTGCAAAGACATGAGCGCTAAGACATAAGCACATCTATGCCAAGTTCAGGCTACTGGTATCACCAACGCCTCCCATGAGCATAGGTTCAGTATTCGGGGGTCACTCTAACATGACCCCGAGAGTGTGTCAATCTAGATAACCGAGAGCCTTGCATAGCCCAGATTGCACGCTTACTCCGACGTTCCGGTGCACCTGCAAGTTTCGTACGCCGTGTAACCCTGACAGGGTGGCACCCAACTGGTGTCATCTGAGCCGTTTGCCGCGGCATGTGCATGTCGCGGGCAAAAGCGATACGGCTATCCGTCTGAGTCTGCAGACGGACCGTTCTTGACGCTCTTATTCAGGGATTAGTACCATGTAGGGTGGTATGCATCGGACTGCCCCTTTAACATAAAGTTAGCTAAAACACAGAACAAAGAACCTGCATTCTACCTACTAATTCGTATTCCCCATTTCTCGACTTGTTCCAGCTGATTACGAGAACTCCCTGTTCAGATAACGCATCCCCTACCAAGATTCCATCAACAGTCCACAAACATACGAAGTGTGGCCAAGTACCTGCATGAGAGCATAATGTCTGTCAATCAGGATGCGGTTGATCGTGCTACGGCTGCACGCAGTCTTCTCGAAGCTGCATTCCCTGGGCGCGTCACGACCGTAGATGCTTCGTCTGAGTATGAATCTGAACGAGATCGCCCATGGTAGGCACTTCATCATGTACTTCAATGACTAGGCCTATTACTTATTATCTCTGACACAGGTCTCAGACATGTTGGATACCAGCAGCCGCCTATGTACAGCCTAGCACTACACAAGAGGTTGCTGAAGCACTTGCAATCATCAGGCGAACAGGCTCCAAATTTGCCCTCAGAACCAGCGGGCATACTCCCAACCCGGGTTTCAGCAGTGTCGATGAAAGTGGTGTCGTGATCGACTTACGTAGACTGAACTCGGTCTCCCTAGATGGAGATGACGTCTTACACGCCGGTGCCGGATCTACCTGGGGGCAGATTTACCCTTTTCTCGAGAACAAGCAGCTTTCAGCAACGGGTGGTCGTGATTCAGCCGTTGGGCTGGCTGGCTTTCTCCTGGGCGGTAGGTCTTTTGTCCGGCCGTGTTATTCTTTTCATGAATTAATCTGCAAAAGGCGGGCTTCCAGCATTCCCAAATCTTCATGGTACCGGAGCGGACGGCGTCAAAAACTTCGAGGTATGCAATGCAGAAGCTTAGCTATCAATTCTACGCTCACGGTGACCCTGCTCTATCAAGGTCGTTCTTGCAGATTCCACGATCGTCAATGCCAACGCCGGAAGCAACCCAGACCTCTACCGTGCTCTAAAGGGTGGCGGCTCCAACTTCGGTACGTTCCGAATCCCAGAATTGACGTACTCTGATTCCGGATGCGTTGCTTTAAGCTAACTTTGTCTACGTACAGGTATCGTCACACAACTTGATATCGCTACATATCCGCTGATCAAGGCTCAATATGCAATCAATCTGTACCACCCGTCCGACTATTTGAATATCATCAATGCTACGGTACAAGTTCAGCAGGCCATGGAGACAGATCCTAAGATCGGCTTATTCACAAACTTCCACTCCGGATTTGTTGCCGTTGGGCTTTTATATGCTGATTGGCCTGATGAGAAACCAAAGATTTTTGAGCCCTTCAGCAACCTGACAAGCCTGATGACAGCTGTTGCGCCTACCACCAATGGGACTCTTCTGTCGCTTACTGGGGCTATGGCCCATTTGCCAAACCCACAGAAGTAAGTTTCCCCGCAGGTTCCCTGTTAACGGACAAAATCTGATTTTGCCAACAGGAGAACGATCAGCTCAGCGACTACAAAGGTTTCTGTTGACCTTTACTTGGAAGTCCACAAGGCATATCTCGATGTAGTCAATGGGCTCCCGGCAGGTTTCGACTTCCATTACACCATCCAGCCAGTAACCAGCGCAGGTGTACAAGCCGGGGAAGATCGGGGAGGGAATACTATGGGACTGGAGAAAGTCCCTCAGTGCTGTGAGTGCTAATGATTTGTCCAAGAATATGTGTTGTCGTACGCGAGCTTGAGGCTGAGACGTTACAGGGTGGGTATTCACTGCGGAATGGCCTAAGGATGGGGATGATGCAGCTGCGCAACATGCGGTCAACACGAGTAAGTACTATCCGTATCTACTGCCAAGGTTGAGATAGGAGTTCCTCCTCTTGCAACCTGGCAAGGGGATCCCGATCAATTCTCAAATTACACAGAAAAAAAGTAAAGGCTGACTCTGGATGCTATAGTGGCTCAAACTGTGCAATCGCTAGCCAAGGAGAGAGGCTTGCAACTCAGCTACGTGTCGATGAGCTTCGCTAATGCTTCACAAGAGGTTCTGCGTAGCTACGGAGCAGAAAACGTCAAGAAGATGCAGGAAACGGCGGCAAAGTATGACCCCAAAGGGGTTTTCCAGAAGCTGCAAAATGATGGGTTCTTGCTTCGCAGTTTGTGAGCAATGCGTCGCATCAGTGATGGAAGCATGGATGAATCGCATAGGAGCGGTTTTATGAGACCCTGACATCACATACTGAAGCATATATGGCTGAAGAAAGAATGAATTATCAGGTTAACCTCTAAGAGGTCTTCTTAAGTAATTAAAGGTAAAGATACCTTCTTAAATATACATAAAAATAGCTGCGGCTAAGAAAAAGTGATACCGGATATGTATAAACCGGTTTCCTTTAAGTAATTAATTAAACCAATCTAAAACCTGGTTATTTAATCGTTTTTAGCTGGATCTAACATACCTCCTTAGCTATTAGGAAGTAATAGCTAAAATTTTTACGAATTTAAATATTATTTAAAAGGAAAGACCTTAATAATTAAGAATTTTTTTTTAAAATATTATAAACCTAATATTATATTAATAAATTATAAAAACTTTGTTAAAAACCTAGATATGAAAAAAAAAGTAATAATTTTTATTATTATAAAATAATAACGTTATTATAACGAAAATTTTTTTTTAAATTTTTTTTAATTTTAAAGTAACGTTTTAAAAATTTAATAATCGGACAAATTTTTAATATTGTTATAACTTAAGTAACTTAATAAAGTTATTAATAATTATAACGTTAATAAATATTTATTCGATATTAATTTTTTTCGTAATAAAAGTTTTTTAAAATTAATAATTATAAATATTAATATATTTTAGTTTCGTAATTAAACGTACCGTTTTTTCGGTAATTAATTACATCGTTTATTTATTACTTACCTAAATAATTAATTTTTTTATTTAACTTTAAGTTTATAATTTTTAAAAAATTTTATATAAAAAAAGTTTTTTTAATAATTTTAAAGAAATTAATAACTTTGTTTCCGTATTTAAGGTAATAATTATATTTTATTTGTTAACTTTTTAAATAATAAAATTACCGAAAAATAATATTACGAAATTTTAAAAGTTTCGGCGGTTAGGGTTATTTATAAAAAATACGTTATTTACGTAAAATAACGATTATATATTAAGTTTTTTATTATTATTACCATATTATATAACGAAATAATACGTATAATATTTATAAAGTAAGGTTTTAATAACGGCGTTAAAATAAATAAAGTTTAGGTTTTTGTTATATCGTAATAAATAAAAAGTAATTTTAATTATGTTTAAACGAATAATAATAACTTTATATAATAAGCTGCTTATTATTTCGAAATATAACTTTTTCTATATAATAAATAATTTGTTATTATAATTTTTAAATTCCTTTTATTTAAAGATTTTAAAATAACGTTTTTTAATTTTTAAAAGTTTAAAACGTAAATATATCCTTTTTTAATAAGCGTTTTATATTAATTATAACTTTTTAATTTTACGGTTACGTAAAATACGTATTTTTAGAAATTATTATAACTTTTTAAAATTGGTAATATAAAAACATTATATTAATTTTGTAAAAACTTTTTCCGTACGTATTATATTTTTAATTCTATATATTATAGATATATCGTTAACGTAAAAAAATAACGATTATTTTAAACCGTATAAAGCCTTTAAAAGCTTTAAATAAAAATTTAAATATTTAAATTTTTATAAAAAACGTATATATATTAATTTATCGATTTTATTATATAAAAATGCGTTAATAATATTTAATTAACGAAGCTTTAAATTAAATTAAGTTATAATAATTATTAATATACGAAAATCCTTTTTATAAACATAAATACGTATACGTTAAGCTTTTTATAAGGTTGGAAATTATTATAGATAATAATTTTAACTTTAAATTTTTAAAGTATTTTATTTTTGTTAAATTTGTAAATAAATATTTATATTAACGGAAAAATATTTTTAAAACTAACGTTATTAATTACTTTCTCAAATAAAGCAATAGCAATTAATTATTTTACCCGATATATTTAATCTTATTTTTTTTTTAAATAATTATCTTTTAATTTTTGGTATATTTATATTATATAATTATTTATTAATTTTTAAATGCAAAAAAAAGGTTATTACGATAAAAACGTTTTGATTTAATTATAATTAAAAAAAGTAATATTAAAGGCGTTTAAATATTTGTTATATTTTGCAAATTCCAGTTTATAATTTCTATTGGCCGAAAATAATAAATTTTTTTTTTTTGCTTTTAATTTTAAATTTAATAATTATTAAAAAATTTAGAAAATTTAATTCGGTACGACGTTATTATAATAAAAAAAATTTTATCGATATATTTTAAACCTTATTTAGTAACGGTTTATAATATTATTAATAATTTAAAATTTTAAGATTTCAAATAACTTTTAATATAAGTAAACTTTATAAAGGGTTTTTGCTTTCCGAATTACTTATTTTGCTTTGGAAATAATCGGAGTTATTTTCGGAGTTGTTATTAATAACTGAATCGAAAGAATTTTTTTCTGAATTACGGTTTTCGTTAATATTTACCCTTTTAATTTATGTAAAACTTTTTAATTAAAATAATTTATAATTATTATAATAATATTATATATAAGTTTTTCGTTTTCGACAAATAGATTTTACGTTACCATATTATTTACCCCCTTAATAATACCTCTATTTAAAGGGTTACTATTAAATATAACCCTTAAGGTTTTTAAAAAAATTGTTATTTTAGGTGGGATAAGAATATTATCGATTTAATCGTTTAATTCAGTAATTTTGATCGATAATTTTTACGGCTAATTATTATAATATTTTTTCGTTTTATCGAACGTAACGTTTCGAACGGTAATAATACGTTATTACGAAAAAATCCATACCCGAAATACGTTATTAATTACGTATTCGATTAAATAACCGATATATATTTTAAAGTTAAATTTTTTTTTAAAACGTTTTACTCTCCGATAAACCGTTTTCGTTAATATATAAATTTTTAATCCGAAAAAGATAACGTTTATAATATTCGCATTTAAACTTTTTTCAAGGATAAAAATTTTTTTTTTTAATTATTTATTCGTTTAAAACCTAAATAAATATTTTTTAATTTAAAGCTTTAATAAATATACGGTTAATAATATATATAATTATTTTAATAATTTCGGGCTATAAATTAAAAAAAAGTTATTATTAATTATTAAATAACGTACCTTTATAATAATTCCACCTTTAATACGTTTTTAAACGTTTATAAACTTTTTGGTATAAAATAATAAAAGTTTATACGAAATCTTTATATTTAAAAGTTATTTTTAAAACTTTTTTTAAAAAAATTCTTTCCGTTTAGTATAATTATTTTAATTTTAATATATTATTATTTTTCGAAAAAGGTTATTATATTTATTAAAATAATAAACGTATACTTTTTTTATTTTATAATATAATTAATTTTAATTCCGATAACGAAAAAATAATAATTAACGTTTTTATATATTTATTAAAAACGTTATTAAATTCGAAAAAATTAACGTATATTATAACGAAAAGTTTCCGTTTTTTAATTTACGATTTTCGCGAATTCTTTTTTAAACTTTCGTAATTGCATAATTTTAATAATCGATCTTCGACGGTAACTAAATTTTTATTCCGGTAACTATTTATATTATCTTTTTTAAAGCCTTCAGGTTTAAATAGGTAAGTTTTCGGTATTATAACGTAACATTTCCCTTTAAAAGCTTTAAAAAATTTCGAAAATCGTTCCCGTAAAACTTTTTTAATTTTGATAGAAAAGATTTTTCGATTAATAATTCCGTAACAAAATTTTCGTCCTTAGTTTCGAAAATAACTTCGTTTTTAAAATTGCTTTCGTTTTCCGGAACCAGGCCATTAAGCTTTTAAATTATTATAAAAATTATTAAAAAATAATAATATTATTATTATTTTCCGGAATTATTTTAATATAATAAAGAAAAAATTAACATTTAATTTATTTAATTTTTATTATCTTTATTATTAATATTTAAAATTTTTTATAATATATAACGTCAGTTTTATAATTCTAATAAATCTTAACTTATTAAAATAACTTATACAAAATTAAATTAATATATATTTTAAAATATAATTTTTTTTTAAAAAAAAAACCTTAATTTTGCCATTTAAAATAATAATCGTAATTCTTTATATTTTTTCGCCCAAATATTTAGGTATTTTTCTTTAATTAAAAGCTTTTCGTTTATTATAAAAAGATATAAATTAATAAAATTAATTTTCGGTTGCCGACGTAAAAATTTAAATACGTATTTAATAACGTAAAATTTTTAAAATTATATTCGGTAATAACGTTATTAACTTAAGGCTTTATAAAAAATAAAGGAAATTTTATAACGAAAAATATAAAAATTAACTAAAAAATCCTTAACTTCGAAATTTTTTTCGCATATTTAATTGCTTTTTTTAGCCCTTCGATATTATTAACAATACGTTTATTTATTTATTTTTTAATTTTAAAGTTTTTTATTTAATTATTAAATCTAATTTTCGAGTAAATATAAAAATATTCCTTAAAAATATAAATAATGCCGTAAAAACATTATTAATTAAAATAATCGTAACGGTTATTATTCCGGTTATTATTAATATTTAGGTCGTTTTAAAAAAATCCCGTTTAATTAAAAATTTTTCCGTTAAAAATAATACCGAGCGCTTTTTGTAATATTTATTCGGCATTAATACCTTAAACCTTTCGTAATTTTATATAATTTCGAAAATATTTTATAAATTTTTATATTATTAGTAACTTAATAAAGTTTTTATCGTTAAATATAATTATCTTAATAATAACGGTTTTGTCACGGCGCTGATCGTCTTTAGGAGGCTAGGTAAAGTATTTTGTTGTTATACGAAGGAAGAAGAAGGAAATTATTTTAAAGGCGCGGAGCGCCTGTACCTATATAGCGTTATGGCTGTTTAGTTAAGCCGTAACGTTGGTGCCGTAATAATAGCTTCCCCTTTTTAAGGTAATTATCTTTAACTGCCTATAAGAAAATTGCATAATATAAACCGCTTTATTCCGGATTCGAACCGTAGGCCTTTTGTAACGTATTTGTAGGTTTGGAACGTTATAAAGGTGGCGCTGCGCGCGCGCCGCGTGGACGGTATATAGCCGTTGTCAGGATGCTACGCCGAAATGCGGGGTAAGATACCGGGTCCGGGGACGGGGTAATAATATCGTTATGTCGTAAGCGTTATTAATGCATATGTAAATTTTGCCGTTACTTTTTATTATTTCCGTTATATAAATATTAAACTTTTTTTAAAATTTTTTCTTATTTTCCTTTTTTTTCCTTTAAAAACGTCGGACCATTATTAAAATAATACCGTAACGTTTATTTCCCGTCCTTTTTCCGTTACCTTTTTACCGGTTCCGATTACCGTTTTACGTTATTTTCTTGTTTTTATCGCGATACTTTTTTAATTTAATACCGTTTACGTTACGCCCGTACGCGTTAAACGTTTTTGCATAATATGTTTCCGTTATGTTATCCTTAATTACGATTTTATTAAGAGTTATATACCGGTATTCCGTTACCGTTTTACGTTCGCCGTTACTAGTAAATATATATTTTGTATTAAACGTCGAAAAGCTTGCCAGTTTATAAATTTTAACGTATTGTAATATTGTTTATATGCCGCCGTAATACGTTCGTATCGTTAATTTCGCGATATTTAGCCGGTAAAGAACGTTTAAGGCGATTTTTTAAACCTTAAGGTCCTGTTCGAATAAGTTAATTTTTATTTTAATATCGACCGCGATGTTAATAGCGACGTTATTTTTAACGCGGACGGCGATAAGGTTTACGAATACGATAATAATTTCCGTTCCGAAATTTGTAACGCGGTTTTCCGCCTATATACCGTTTTCGAGGTAATTAAAAAAATGTACCGTTTTTCCTTTAATACGACGGATACCAAAAAAAAGGTTAATTTTGTTTTATAATTTTGGTTACGTTATTAATACCTTTTTTAAAAGCGTATTATCGATTATCCCGTTTAGGTAGTTATTTGTTATATTTTTATATAAATGTATTATTTTTGTCCTATTGGTAACGTTATAAATGTACCGCGAAATATACGTTACGGTATCGTATTGTTAACGTAATATTATTAAATCGACGTTTAAATTAATTTTTAAAAGAAGGCGATTAAGTGCCGTTTGGTATTTGGTAACGAGGGTTATTAGTTGTAGGTTTTGGCCAAACGTATTTTTAAAAACGAAATATCCGTTACGGTTACCCTGGGCCTGGATTTTATGTAGGCGGCCGTCGATATGGCGTCGTTCTTTTTATATCTTAATAACTTTTAGTCGTTTACGGGTTATTGATACGTCGTATTCCCTTTTATAATTAGGTTACGCGGTTGTTACGTAATCGTTGTTTTGGTATGTTATTATTTTGTCGCCTTATTTATGGTTCCGGTATTTGTAATATTAATAAAGTTTGTATTCGTGAATTTTTTTTTTTTATAATTTAACAAATTATGGTAACTATCGTACTACTGCCACCGCGTCGGCTGAATAAAATCTTTTTACCTTTTTTACGCCTTTTTTGCGAAAGTTACGTATTTATGTTTTATATCCCGTTTTCCCCGTTTATTTTAGCCATTTTTAATAACTTTATGCAAAGTTTTAAATTAATAAGGGGGTTTCGGCTTATTAAGGTTATTTTTATAAAATTTTGCTATGTTAAAATTGTAATTTTACAGGTTTTCGGCCGGTTTTTAAATAAAGCGGTATAGGTATAATTATTTAATTTTGTATTAAAGGTTTTATCGGAAGTTTTTAAAATTTAAAATCTTTTTAAAATGTTATTTAATACTTTCTTAATTTTAATTATCCGTAACGATAACGCCCTTTATATACGTATTTCACTTTTCGTTAATGTTTTTTTAATTAAAAAGCCCTAATTTATAGCGTTAAATTAAAAAAATATAAAAAACTGGGAATAATTTATAATACGCTGGTAGCCGTACGATAACGGTTCGGAAATATACCTTAATAATGGTAAAAAAGTTTATTTATTTATCGTTAAATTTATCGCTAAATTTGCTGGATTTTATATAACGTATATTTATTTATATATATTCCCTTTCGGTAAAAATATTAACGTTAAAACGGTATCGGTTTGTTTATTTTATATACTTATCCTATAATTCCGTTATTAAAGCTTAAACCCGTTTAAAAATTCGTTTTAAATTATTTATATAATATATCGTATTATTATATTTATTTTTTTACGTTATCGTTTTAAAGGCGTCCGCCGGAGGTAATAATTCCGTATTTATAATAAGATAAAAGTTATAATTAACGAAAAATAGCGATACGTTAATAATTTTTAATACATAATTATTATTAACGAATTTAATTAAAAAAAACCAATTTATTTAATTGTTTTAATAAAAAGAATAATAATTTTAAAGGTATTATTTTATTATTACGTTAATTACTTTGGTTTGGCTATCGGTTTACGGGTAATATGTTATTAAAATACAAAACGTAACGTTTAAATATTAATTTAATTCTTTTTAAAACGTAAAAATAAATTGCGTATTTCGATCGGATATTATTATAACCGGAATATTATGTAAACGGTATATATTAAAAACGAAAACGTTAATTAGGCCTTTTGTAAATATATTTGTTACAGGTATAAAATAACGTATTTTAATAAGGCGGTCGACGATTATAAAAATATATTTATAAATATGTCCGAACTTTTTATAAAAGGGGAAAAAGTTAATGTAATTTACCGATATATTATTTTACGGGCGGAACGGTACCGGTAAAGGATTAAGAAAACCTGCTAACGACGTTTTAAACGTTTTAATATAACGATAAAAGTAATAACTTTATACGAACGTAATTACGTTCCGGAATAAACGTAACCAGTAATAATTTTGCTATAATAAATCGTACGTTTTAAAGCGTTTAAAATATTTTATAAATGCGGCGTTATGGTTACGGTAAATTATTTAAAACTTAAAAACGTTATTATTAAAAATAAATAACTTATTTCGAACGTAAATATGCCTTTATACGGTTTTATAATCGGTTTTTGCGGCTTTAAACGTTTTACAAATATTTTATTTAAAACGTTTATAATTTAGGTCCGTTAACGTTATTAAAATATCGTTAATTAGCGTTAACAATTTATAAATATTATTTATTAATACGTTTATTAACTGGTTAATATTAATAATATATATTTTTAAAAGCGGTATTTATTAATCGGGTAAAAATATTATTTTATATCGGTACGTTATTTTATTATTAATTATATTATTACGATCCGTCGGTTACGTACCGGGTTAGCGAAATAAGGCGTTTAAGATTATAATTTTTGTTTTTAATTTATAAATTATTTAAAATCGGAAATCGTTAAGGAATTTAAATTAACGGATTTGGCGTTAATTTAAAAGTTTCGTAATAACGAAATGCTAAAACTTTTTATAATTAATAATAATTTTTATAAATTTTTCGGTTCCTTATAATTCCGGATATTATTTTTCGAATATTTTAATAATAATTAATAATTTTTTATCGTAAATTTTATAATTATATTTTATAAGGTTATATTTAATCGAAAAAAAGGTAACCGGCCGTAAAATGTTTTACGTATTATATTATAAAATTTTTTTTTCCGAAATTTAATTAAAGGCGTTAATTTTTAAAATTATTCGGCGTCGAAAATTATAATAAGATAATATTAAGGTTATCGAAAAGATAGTTTTTAATTATTAAAACGTTATTTTTACGTTATTTAAAAGTAAGTTAATTTATTTAATTTTATTTATTAAAACGGTAAAAAATTTTAACGATTAACGAAAAACCTTTTATAAACTAACGGTAAAAATTTACGAAACCGAAAAAACGTTATAATTTTTATAACGTTTCGGAAATTTTTTATTTTTAAATAACTTTTACTTTATCGGGGTTTATAATAATACCGTTAATAAATATTATTAAGTTTAGATATTATATTTTCGGATATTTATCGTTAACCTTACGTTAATAAAGTAACGTAATATTTTACGTATATAACCTTTATGCTTTTTTTTGTTTTTATTATATATTAAAATATTATTAAGGTAAACCGTAATATATTTATTTAAAAAATTAAAAAAATATAATTAATGTAATATTAAAAAAAGTTTAAGTCGTTAATTATGCCGAAATTTATTATTATGTATTTAAATAAACCGAATCGGGTTATAAAAATTATTTTCTATTTATTTTTTAAGGAGATACGTAAACGGTTAAAAGCTGTAATAATGTTAAACTTAGTATATACCCGCGCCGCATAAAAAACGTTTAAGGTTTTGCGGATTAAAGGGATCGGATAGCGGTTTTTTATTATAACGTTATTAAGGCCTCGGTAATTTACGTAAATACGTATACCGTCCTTTGGTTTTTTAGCGAATAAAATAAAAGTTATTATAAAAAAATTATTAAGGCGGATAAGGTTTTTTTTTAGATAATCGTCGATATATTTCCGTACCGTTAATAGTTCGTATGGGGATATGGTTTACGTCCGGTTATATAGTAACGTTTAGCCCGGAAGCAGTTC
Organism: Monosporascus sp. CRB-9-2; assembly: GCA_004155915.1. NCBI lineage: Eukaryota > Fungi > Ascomycota > Sordariomycetes > Xylariales > Monosporascus > Monosporascus sp. CRB-9-2. Next base: position 85,101 of record QJOA01000067.1, on the reverse strand, counting down.
GATTTTGTAATCGAAAGGTTGGTACGGTGGTAAGGCGTTAACGTTGCGGGATTCGAACGTTTTCGTTAGATTATAGTATTTAGGTAGCAACTTTTTTAGAATTTCGGTTATCGTTATAGGTGGTTTGTTATCGAGGTATTTTTATATATCCTTTTCGGTTATGCGGCGTAACCAGGATATTTCGGTTATCTAGTTATGGAAAGCCCGTAACCTAAAAGGTATAATATCCGGGTTAATATTATCGTTTTGTATAAAAATGTTACGGAAGATTGTATTAAATGTTAACGACGTAATTTTATTAACGGAAAGCAGTTATAATAGGAAGGCGGCGATATCCCGGAAGGCGTCCGTAAAGGCAAAAAACCTGGTTAAAAGTATAAAATCGATTATAACGTTTTTAAGGTAATAAAACGTTAGAAAGTTGGTAATGTAAAAGAAACGTATTTCGATCGATATATTAAGGTATTAGGTATAAAAGGGTAAGGCGGTAAGGGCGGAAAGTAAGCTTATTAGGGCTGGTAATAACGGAAATTTTAATATCGTTTTATGGTCGATATATATTATACCTGCAAATTAATCGATCGACGGGTTATATTTACGGAATTAAGGTAACCCGAAAATAATATTAAGGCCGTTTAAAAGTTAACGATATAAAATAATTTTTTTTATAACGGAACTTATACGAAATCGGAATATATATGCAAAAATTACGGAATCGGTTATAATATTATTTATTAATTTAAATTAGCGGGGTTAAAAGGTAAAATAAAAAGGAAAATTATGTTAACGCGTAAAGTTATTATTAATAAATCCTATAAATAAGTAACCGTAATTTATTATAAACCGCGGCGGTAACATATCGTTATTTGGAAGTTATAATTAAAACGATAATAAAAAAAATATATTAAGATTTATAAAACGTATATATAAATCGGGTTTATTATTATTTTAATAACTTAATAAAAACCTTTAATTACGATTTATTTTAAAGGTTAATTTTTTTTTATTACGAATTACCGGTATTACGTAACGATGCCGTAAATAACGCGCCCGTATTAAAAAGTTGCGGTTAATAATTAGGGTAAATAAAGAAATAATGCCTTTTTTTTCCGTAATATATATAAAGGTTTAATTTACGTTAACGTAAATTTTTTTTCGTTTAAAGGTCCGTAAAAACCGTTACCTTTAATAATTATACCGTTTAATTATATAAATTCGGGTTTTAACGTTTTCGAATTATTATTAAAACGTTATAATACGATAATACGTAAGGCTGGCAGTTACCGACTTTAATTAATTAGGCGTATGAAGGTGTTAATAAAATCGGCGAACGCCGTTAATTCTTATTTTAAAACCTGGAAGTTTTTATAAGCTTACGCCAGTATATTAACGGTAATGTAAATTTAGTTTAAAAATAATAATATATTTTTTATGTTGCGTTAACCGTATGTTTACGTTTTAAAGTTTATAAAGTATATTATTACGTTATTAACTTTATCGCGTATACGTAAATAAACGTTATTTTGAAGTTATTAAATAACGTATATAATACGATCCGTTAAAAATAAATAAACGCCTTAATTAATGATAAGTTTTAAACGTATTAAAGAATGTTAATTAATATATTTTTTTTGGCGGATTATTGGGTTTTTAATGTCGTTTTTAAAAACCGGCGGTTCCGAATTACGTAAACGTTAATTTTTTGTTATGCCGAAAAGGGGTTAAAATGTTAATAAGGCCTGGTTCGGACGGGGTTATTATAAAGCCGTTAATAATTAAATCGAAAACGGTTATAGGTTATTAACGTTATAACGGCGGTATGCAAAATTATTGGGATTAATATTTGATAATTCCGTTAGTACGTTAGTAAATATTATTAACGTATTATAAAAAAATAAGGTTAACCGGAATAAACGTTCCGTAATTATTAAACGTTTTTGTAACTATACGTTTTTGATCGTAACCTGCTTTGTTTATTATAATAATTATTCCGTAATAATTAGCCGTTTACGAAGCTGGTAGTTTTTATATAACGATTGCTTTATAATTGCGATACGTTTTTATAGTTAATTTTATTTACGTTATAAACGTATATAATTATTTTCGAAAATTATAAAAGTATTTTTAAAAACTTTTTAAAATTATTTATTAATTTCGAAAAGTTTATTTAATAATATAAAATCGTATATAAAGCGAGCCGTAACGGCAGCTAAATAAGGAAATTTATGGAAAAATTTTTAAGAATTTATAGGTTACAGTAATAACGTTATGTTATTACCTTACGCCTATTTAGGAGCTGGAATATTAGTACTTATAATGCCCTTTTCGGAGGTTAAGATATTTGATAAAGTTATGGCAAGGATACGATATATTAGCGGCGGACCTAAGGTTTTTCGGGGTTTAGGTTAAAGCGAGGTAATAATAAGTTAACGTCCCACACCACTGAGCGTAACACACCAATGAGCGCAACACTTTTTGGTACTCTGTAACAACAAATTCAAATAACTTAATAACAACATATCGTATTGATTCAAATTAATCGGATTCTTTTTCGCTAGACGTATTTACAACTTTTATACAAGTACGCGCATTATGTCCAGGCTTGCCGCAGACGCCACATTTCCGTTCCTTGGTCTTAACCCTTTTGCGACGACCCCCTCCAGCTGCTGTAAGCTGCACTTTTTTATTACCTCTTTCTTTTTGAGCCAGAAGAGCTTGTTCCTTTTGTATAGTAAGTGTTTCTCCTTTTTGAAAACGTTTGTTTTTGGTTCTGCGACGTTTGCTCAAAATATGGTTCGTTTTGTCAGCTAGCTGGGGGGTGCGTAACGCACCCCATAAACGGAAAGGTCACCTACTGATCGGCATATACATGTTCCGTAGCTAGACTACGAAAAAGCTGAACGTGTCCTACAGCACAGGCAGTTAGCCTAATACAACAACATAACTAATATTTTTTATATCTGACAATTAAAAGTTTCATTTGCTTAATTAACGATATATATTAATTAATTAGCTGTTACTAAAACGATATAGGCTGTACATTAATAACAATTATTTATATACTTTATTAGCTATAATGGCGACCGTATTATCGACGTCCTTTATCATTTATAAAAAAGTTAAAAATTAGGATTACTTTAAGGGGAAATTCCAGTTTAGGGCATACGCTTTTAAAATCTGGAACTATATCGATTTTAATCAATTACGTCCGTAACCTGTTAAATTTATAAAACTCGATATAACCTTTTACCCAAAAAAACGAATCCGTTTTTTAACGCGAACCAATACCTTATCCTTTATAAAAACTATCGAAAAAATCGATTTTACGAATTAACTAACGAATATCGTTAAGATAACGACCGAAAGTAAATAAACTTATAACCAGAAATATACGGTATATACTTATAAAAATCGGAAGTACGATATTTTCTGCAAAAATATTAACGATTTAACAAAATAAGTTCTAGAATTTATATCCTTAACGATTAAACAAACGAATTTTCTTCCAGGAAAGAACTTACGAAAATAATACGCCATGCTGGCTAAATCTGGCAAAGTATACGACGACAGGTTTATAATCAGCATTTAACGGGAATACCGCAAAATAATAAAGCAAGTTTCGAAATTTATTAAAAGGTTAAACGAATAAATCGGGAAATAATAAAAGATTATGGCTATAAAGTAACGATATAAAATCCCAGAAACGAATACGATAATCGGATAAGTTAATAATTTATATATAACCGTAATTCCTTTTATAAAGTTCTGGAAAACCTTTTTCCAAATAACGAAAAAGGCCAAAATTAAAAACGGTACGATCAGTTACCAAAAGGCGGCTGCTAACCTTCTAAATTATTAAGCCCAAAACCATTAACTATTTACATTACGAAATATTAAAAAATCGTTTCCGACGTTTTATGGGACTTCCGCGGATCCACTTAAATAAAACGATTCTAATTAGGATAATTCCAAGTTTACTGGCGTCCAGCTGCGTAATAAGGTTTCTAAACGAAGGTCGAAACGAGATGGCCGTAAAGGTTTATATTCGGATCGAAGCATTAACAAGCAAAAACGTTAAAAGTTGGACGCATAAAGTACCCGTTATAAAGCATATTTAAGTACCTTATATAAGCTAACTTAATACTATTATACGTTCTTTAACAAAGCCCTAGCAAAATTTAGGTTTAATAAAGCAATAAAAACTATAGTTAAAAAGCGGATTACTTTTAATTAATCCTTAAAAAAAAAATCGACCGTTTGTTAAAAATTATAAACAAACTAACCATATAAAAAATAGATTAACTTTTAAAAAAAGTAAAACGAATCCTGGCGTGCTTTCTGATTTCCGATTAACGTAACGCAATAAGCATCTTATCTTACCCCTTAAAAAACTTTTTTATTTTAAATTCAGGATTAACGATATATATTTTTAATTTTATTAACAAATTCCTGAACTTTAAACTAACCGTACAAGGTAACGGGATATACGTAAGTAATAACTTCGTTCCGATTAAAAAATACGGAAAGGTTAATATATTACTTCGAAATCCTAGCGGCACGAAAACGTTACGATTATACGACGTAGCTTATTGCGAAAAGTTTGTATATAACCTAATATCATTTTAACAATTTCGAAAAAAGGGGTATTAATAAAATAACCGAAAAATTAATAATTTTATTCGAAATAAATATAATCAGGTAATTATTATGCTAATAAACAAATTTAATCAATTCGTTATCAAAAATATTAACGTAACAATTACCTATACAGCTTTTATTACCTACAAACGAAACGTTAACTTATGGACGAAGAAACCCTTACGTACAGGTAACGGTACTATATAACACCTAAAACTAGGCCATCCAGGCCCCGAAATAATCGTTTAATTACAGTCCCATACAAAGGGAATACGCCTAAAAGGTTTTATAACAATCGAATATTAAGCATATAACAAAACGAAGGCCAAAAGACAAATACGTCGCAAGCTACGGAAAAAAGCATCCCGATCAGGACAGAAAATCGCCATCGATTTTACAAATTTCGAAAAAAACCCGGAAAAATATAAATACGTTATATTCGCTACCGACAAATACTTAAGATTCATTTAGGATATCTACCTTAAAAACCGAAAACAAAATATATTAATCACAACGTTTCAATACCTTCTAAAAGTCCTAAAAAACCAAAACAAGGTCTTTCCATAAGTAATCAAATACGACAACGAAATCCTAAAAAATCACCAATTCCGAGATATATTCCAGTCGCCTTTTTTCAGCATTAGACTTAAGCCCTTAATACCGTATACACAGGCCCAAAACGGAGGTACAAAACGCTTAAGAAATATAATTAAGGAAAAAGCAACTACGATACAAAATAACGCTAAATTACCCGCATTTTTAATCGTGTACATTCTTAAAGCAGCAATATATCTGTATAACCGTACCCCTAAATACGCTCTTTTTTGGCAAACCCTATATAAAATTTACTATACTTATTTAACGTATAAAAACGGCGTTATAATGCTTAATCGGAAGCCCCAAAAAGCCCATCTGCAAGCTTATAACTATATGGCCTACGTTATAACGACCACCGCCATAAAAAAAAAACAAAAACTTTAAAAGTTAAATCCCAAAACATGGATTAATTTCTTCGTCGGTTATCAATTAACCAATATTTACGAAATTTGGAACCCGTTAACGAATAAGGTAATCGTTATTCGAAACGTCTAATTTAACAAAAAGGCCACCTTTTCAGGTAATATCAAAAACCTTAAAAATAACCTTCTTTATATTACGGAAAATAAACTGCAAAAACTGCTCCAACAGGTAAAAATACCTAATCAAGCCAATAACCACCTAATTCATATACAAAAGAAAAATAAAAATTTAAACGGAACAATTTAGTTACCGGCTAAACAAAAAAAATGGTTCCAAAACGGCATAAACGTCGAAGAAAACGTACGGAATAAAAAAAAACAAACTTGTTCGCATAAAACTAATTACCCCTATACAACCGTTATATTCAAACCACTTCCGTCCCCTGAACCATTACTGCCACTAACGTTTGCCTTAATAACTGCTACGATCATTACGCCGACGGAAAAAATAAAAGCAGCCCTAAGCTTTTATTACATTGTTTAACCCAAAGTAACGGTAAAAAACGAAAGCACTTTACGGATCGAAATTACCTCCCCGTACGTTCCGTATTATAGGAATATTGCCAAAGTCGACCACAAAATATAAAAGGCCGTATTTAATACAAAACGAATAACCCACTTTATAAATACGCGTAACAACCGGCCGGTAAACTGCGGAAATTTAAGGAAATTAAAAACCCGAAATATACGCCATTATAATCGGAAAGGCTTTATAATAGCACGTACGGTACCTAGGTTATAAGGCCGGGTACATAGACGAAATCTACCGCCACCGCCGCAAGGCCATAAAAAATTAAGTACATACCCTTTAAAAGAAATGTTTAAGGAAGCCGAAAAAATTCACCTATAAAGTTATAAAAAAATGCAATCCTGGGAAATTATTAATTAATTTTTTGCTAAAAAAAAATAGGTCCTAGGGTATATATAAGTATATGTCTACAAATTTAATAAACATAACTAGTTACAAAAATATAAAGCCCGTCTTATCGTACGAGGTAATTAATAACTTAAGGACGTTTACGGTAATACATACGCATCTATACTTACTAAAAGGTTGTTTCGAACCTTAATCGCTATCGCGGCGAAATTTAACCTAAAACTTAAGCAATATAATATTATAAACGCCTTTGTTAACGCAAATCTGCCTTACGAAATATATATAAAAACATTTTTAGGTTATTTATACCGTAACAAAATATTTTTATTTAAAAAAGTATTATATAAACTAAAAAAATTACCTTTATTATAACAAAAAAACTTTACTAATACCTTAAAAAATTTAAAATTTAACCTTATTCCTTACGAACCTTATTATTTTATTCGTTAAAAAGTACTTTTTTTCTTTTTCGTGGACGATATTATTACGGCATATTATAAAAAAGATTAAGGCCTCGTCGATCAGTTAATACAACAAGTACAAAAACGGTATACCCTTACAAAAGGTAAAAACTTATAATAATTCCTCGGTATCGAAATAATTAAAAATAAAACGAACAAAAAAATCTGGCTATCCCAATCTAATTTTATAAACAAACTGGCTAACCTAATCCCCAAAAAAAATCTAAATAACTTCCTAAAAATACTTATAACAAAAGTCGAACTATTACCAAATCCTAACCTAACCTATCCAGGCTTTATCAATAAATACCAAAAAAAGATCGGTTCCATCCTATACGTTACAGTCAATACGTAACCCGATATATCATTTACAATATCCAAATTCGTACGATTTAACCTAAACCTTAATAACGTACATTACAAAGCAACAAATCGAATTATATTATACCTAATCGGTACCAAAACGTTAACGTTATAGTTCGGCGGCGAGGATTTATTAAACACTTAAAACGACGCCTCCTTCGCAAATAATACGATCGATTAAAAAAGCTCCCAAATATACGTTATAAAGCTATTCGGAAAAATAATAAAATAACGGGCGAATAAACAAAATATAATAATTACTTTTACAACCGAAACGGAATTACTATCCCTTACGCAAGCTGCCAAAAAAACCTTATTCAGCTTTCGATTAATCAAAAAATTGGAAATCGGCCTAGATACAGGACCGCTAAATATATAATGCGATAATTAATAGACAATACGGCTAATTAACGCCAACGTAGCCCTATTAAAAACGAAATTACGGCATATAAATATACATAACTATTAGCTACGAAAGGTAGCAAAAAAAGACCTAATTAAGGTAGATTATACGCTTACGGGTGATATATTAGCTAATAAACTAACCAAAACCTTATTACGAAAAACCTTTAAGCATTTTAAAAAGCAGCTAGGATTAATAAATATTACAAAAGCCCTAAACCGACGAAGGAAAGCTTTAAAAAAGATTTTAAACGAAAAATTAACTAATTAAGAGGAATTAATTGCCGAAAGAAAGATGGAATAAACAGTTATGGCTTTAGGAAGTAACGAAGTGTAACGATCAACGCCATAAATACTTCAGGGCGTTAAGGGGATATATCAGCTAGCTGGGGGATACGTAACGTACCCCATAAACGGAAAGGTCACCTACTGATCGGCACATACATGTTCCGTGGCTAAATTACGAAGAAGCTGAACGTGTCCTACAGCACAGGCAGTTAGCCTAATACAACAACACAACTGATGTCCCCTATATCTGACACGTTTCGCGTAATTGGGCAGCTTTTTTCCGTAGAAAAACATTTTTGTATAGAAGTAATAGGTTACTTTTGGTTAAAAGATTAACCGATTTAGCCATTTTTGTTAACGAATTACCTTAATAGTTTTTAATCTTTCTTTGTAAATAACGTCCTTATTTCGTTACTTTCTTAATATTTCTAGGGGTCTTCGCAGGCGGGGAACGAATAAAACCGGTAGAGGTTAACGGGGAAACGGTCGGCGTAGGTATAACTAAAGGAACCTTTAATTTGGAAAAAACGTTATTGGGATCGAATGGAATAAGACTAGCTTTTGCGAATCCAGATTTGATATTTTCGAAAATTATGGCAGCTTAGAACGCGTTGTAAAAGCCGGCGAAAAAATTTTCTTTAGTAATATAGGTATGATAACGTCGTATTAAGTTTTCGATATATAACGAATAAGCGCGTTTCAAAATAAAAAAATAAGATACGTTAAAAGGTTAAAGCCGATACGAAAAATACGCGGGTATATAAAGTATAATAATGTCGTAATTTGCGTAATATTTTTCGAATTTTATTAAATAATGGTTTTCGTAGCCGTTAAGGATAAGGAAACGTTTCGAATTTTTCGTACGCGTCCGAGTATGTTTGTTAAGATACTAAATCCATTTTAAATTTAATTTATTTGTTATCTAATTATTATTATTTAATGCGATTTTTTAATTAATTACTGGTAATAGGTTATTACGGTACCAAAACCTTAAATAATTTTTTTTTACCATAATAATAAATGGCGGTATAATCCAACCTTAAGAATTAATAGCTTGGATAATTATTACCTATTTTTTATTCCTTTATTACGCTTATTTAAGTTTTTTACGTTTTTCGGTACTAATAATTACCATACCCGTTACCATAAGAAGCCTTATCAAAAATCCAATCTCGTCGAAGTTATAAATATCTTCTTTTGCGATGCCGTATTTTATAATAGTAACCCGAACAAGCTCGAATTATTTGCGAAATGTTTCTGGATTTTCGGATAAGATCCGTTAATAATCGATCTTCCGATTTAAACGCGTCTGGAGTTTTTTTTGCCGTTTAACAAATCTCGACGCCCAGTTAATTCCAACGCGTTCTGCAACGTATTAAGCAAGCAATAAATTCGCCATATCTTCAATATGCTAAAGCCGGACAGGAAACGCTCGCGTATCTAGGTTAAGAATTCGGTCGATAATCGATTTTTCTTCGGTCGGCGTCAATTTCTGCAAAAAAAAGATAATATCGGCTCGGGCGCGTCTACCGGTAGAACGGTATGCTAAGGTAAAAAATGAGACTTCATAGATAGAACCAAGCCTTTTGTAACTAAGTTTCGGATCTCGTTTTTTAGCCTGAATGGCTAGATTCATTCTTGCTTCTTTTATAAGGCGTTCCATAATGTTGGCGTTGAAAAATGGACGATTAAAAATAGGTAATTGGGATAGCCAAAAAAGTGTTGCGCTCATTGGTGTGTTGCGCTTACTGGTGTGGCACGTTACCAAGTTTATTTTTAAAGGTATAATAAATTATTACGGCGTTAATCGTTTTTAAGGGACTGGGTAAAATATTCTGTTATTATACGAAAAAAGAAAAAGGAAATTATCTTAAAGGCGCAAAGCGCCTATACCTATATAACGTTATGGCTGCTTAGCTAAGCCGCAACGTTGGTGCCGTAACAGGTTTAAATAATAACGAAATCGGGTAAAAAGGCGTTTACAACCTTTAAAAAATTAAGGTAACCGTAAAAACGGGTAATAATTGAAATTTAAAGCTTTTTGGCTTTAATATATATTTTTTAATATTTAAAAAACCATATATTTATTTAAATCTTATTAATTTTTAACGTTTTTTTATATCGAACATTAACCTCGTAAATCCGAACGTTATTATTAGGCTTAAATTTATTTTTTAAAATTAATAATTTCTTTCGAAATATAATCTTTTTTTAATATATCTAATAATAATTATAATAAACGAATTAATTTAAAAACGTATTAATTTTAATAAAGGCCCTTTTTTAAATAACGAAAAAACTTTATTTTCGATTATAAATTTTTATTACCTTTTAAAACTTCGTATTTATGTTTAATTTTAAGTTAAAATTATTAAAAACGGTTAAATCGAAAACCTTTAAATTAATTTTTTTTAATAATAATAATAACTCGACCGCGTTAAAATTAATATATTCTTATAAAAAACTCGCCTTTAAACTAACATAAAATTTAAAAGTATTATACTTTTTAAAAATATTTTTCTTAAAAAATTCCTTAAAACGCTTTAAAACTTTATTAAGGTTTATTAACGGGAAAAAAAACCATAACTTTAATCGTAATACAAAAAAGATAAATAACAAAAATAACAAAAATACGACGGCTAAAAATCCTTTATAAAAAACGGTAATAAGTTACAAAATTATTACGGAAACAACGGTAAGGTTTTGAAGACCTTAAAGCGACGTATATAACGTATAAAACAAATATATTAAAACATAATTAACAAAAAATACGGACCGGGTTCATAATTATAAAACCCTAACATTATATACTAAAGCATATATAGCTAAAGAAAAAAATGAATTATCAGGTTAACCTTTAAAAGGTTTTCTCGAATAACTAAAGGTAAAGATACCTCCTTAAATATACATAAAAACAGCTGCGGCTGAGAGAAAGTGATACCGGATATGTATAAACCGGTCTCCCCTGAGTAGCTAATTAAACCAATCCAACACCTAGTTGTTTGATCGTTTCCAGCTGGGTCTGGCAGGTTTGCAGTGAACTTCAAGGGTTATGCCATTTATCCTACACTTTTCACGGCACATACAAGATGGAGACTGTTTCAGAATGATTCCCTGTTCGTATCCTAGATTTTAACTTGCATCTGCCGACGCTAGAGCGGGTGAAATCAAGACGTTCGTTACTCCTGCCAGGGGCGCTGATCCGTATTCTTGTCTCATGAACCCGACCAGTGGCTAATTGTGCCGTTCTTGGTGATTACTTCACTCAGGACACTGGACATTGGCCAGGCTACCTTCTCCCAATGGTGCTGAATCTTCTGCCAGTGTGAGCGTCATAGCCTGACAGCGGCAAGCCAGTTGGTAGATGAATTGCAGCTTTGTATGCAAGAATCGTGTGGAGGGCGCTACAATTCCGATGCTACCCGCTTAAAGCAGATAATCTTTCCGGTTATCTAGGCGGACGAAACAGTTCGTGGTGAAAAGAGTCGTGGTGGCTGGCTGGCCCTGCACAGTGTTGGGAATGGTGGTGAAGATGTCACTCCCAGTGTCTTATGACCTGTCGGAGGAGACGTACACCGCCATGCCTACGATGGATTGGTGGGGATTAGCCCTCTTACAGTACCAATGCTTTGCGCCTGCAGGTGCTGAGTTGGCGTAACCGACAACACGGTATGTATTGTAAGGAACGCATTCGCCCAACTGTGGGTTTTCAAGACGCAAACTCAATTACAGTAGTGTCACAGTTAGGCTGATCGCGAGGAGAGGTTGCATAGAGCATGGAAAGTGTAAATTGTCATGGATAATTCTCGCTCTAGGGAGCAGTAGCTAGGAAGCTCTATATATAATGTAGAAGCCCCGTAACAACGTTATTATAAGGCGTCTATAGTTTTTTAGGGCTTGATAATTAAATAAGTAACCCTTATTCTGCAACATATCCCCCAAATAAGAAAAAAATACTTAAATCTGCTTATTATAACTTTATATAATTCTTAAGTAAATATATTAACAAAACAAAATGGCGTAACTAAATATAAATATTAAGTATAATAACAAAAAAGTAAACCGTATATATTTTAAGTAATTTTAAAAAGAAGGGTTTTATGCTCCTTTTCTTTTATTATTTATGGTAACAAATAACGAAAAGTAAGTCCGCAAATTACGTATACGTAATTTATTTGCTAAATTATTAACGTTATAATATTTGTTTCTTTTTTTCCTTTTTTCGGTTTAAATAATAAATTCGTAAATATTTTAAGTTAAGAAAAAATAATTATAAAATTAATATATACGTTATAAATTATCCTTATTATTATTATTATTATTATTACTAAAAATAAATATTTTTTTTACGCTCTACGTATATATTACGTACGTTATAAGTTATTAAATATGTTAAAAAATAATTATAATTATTATTACCAATATTATTATATAACGGTTATAAGCTTAACTAATTATTAAACCTAGTCGTACGGTTTATATTAATAATAATATTATAAGAATTTAAATAATAAAATAATAATTATATTTAATAATAATAAATAACCGTAAATAATTTAATAATTAAATTAAATTATAAATTAATATTATTTAAGTTATAAAAATAATAAACGTATATATATTTATCTTAATTCGATATATTCGAACTAATTCGATTTATTTATAATAATTAAGTTTTATTAAGCCCGTCGAACCCGTCGAATTATTTCCCTTACTCGACTAGCTCGAAGCGCCAAGCCCCATTTTCTCCACTAAACTTATCGAGCCGGTTACGTAAACCAAGACCTTTTATTGAAAATGTCCACACATCCTCCGACCGTCTGGCAATGGGCTAAATTCTTGGGTCATAACATAATCTCCTCCCTTTCAGAATCTTTGCCCTTAAAGATTAAATTATTTATCGTATTATTTAATAAGTAATTTTTCTTTCTTTTTATTACTTTATCCTAATTACTATATCTAGTCGAATTAAAAAGTAACGATTTCGTTATAAACGTAATAACGCTTTAATTTTATCGAAACGAATCGACCGTCTTAATTTTAACATATTTTTTAACCTTTTTTACTTTCGTTACAAATCCGAAAACGAAACTTATAAGGTTTATTTTAATTCTGGAAAATGCTTTTATTATAGCAAACATATTAACCCTTATAATTTTTTTGGTCCTTCCGAATCAGAATATTAAAAATTAATAAATAAAAAAAACTAATTAAAGCTTTAAAAACGTTTTGTTAAAAAGGAATTATTTAGGGCCTAATAATATTTTAACGAATTATTAATTGTCTAGCCCGGTTACGGAATTAAAAAAAGTTATTACGAAAACGTAAAATCAAAATATTACGTCAAGGAATTTAAGTTACGGAAACGATAAAAGAATTTAAACGTTTAAAACGGGAATAAAGGCAATTAAAAGCCGAGATGGTTATATTTGCGCAAACCACCCTTGCTGCTAATTGGTTTAATATTAAGGGAACGGATTAGATATTGTTAGGTAACGTAAACTGGAATTTTAACCTTGGCGGTTCCGACGTTATTAATAAAAGTTCTTTAAAAAGTACTAGGCGTTCGTAAAGTTTTTCGCATGTTTTTAAATATTTTCGGAATTTAAATAATTTTTTTATTTAATTAAGTATTAAATGAATCCGTTTTACTTTCGTATATCCAGTATTTTTTTATTTCGTAAACCGGTATGTTTTTTATAACTTTTTTTTTTTACTTTATATTAATTTTAATCGTATCCGATATTAATTTAAATAAAAAAATTTAAAAAATTAAATAAAACTTAATTTTTGATAATAATTTTAATTCGTAATTATTTTTTAAAATCTTTAAAATAATTTTGTATAAATTAATATATTTAAAATCGAATTTTTTGTTAAATGGTTTAATTTTAATATTTTTAATAATTAAGTAAATTATTTTCTTTTTCGAAAAAATTAATCTTTTTAACTTTTTTTAATTATAATATTTGTTTATTTAATTACGTATAAATTTAATTTTTATTTTTATTTCGGTATATAATTATTTTAAATATTTTGATATTAAAATTATTTTAACGTTAAAAAAATTTTTATATACATTTTTATAAATTTTTGGTATAAAATTAAAATTAATAATTATTAACGTTATTTTAAAATTTTTATAATAATTAATGTTATAAATTAATTATATAATTATTAATTTTTCGTTTTAATTATTTTATTTCTAATTAATATGATAATATATATACGATTTTAACGTTTAATTAAAATTTTCCATTTATTCGTTTATTTACGGTTTAAATATATTTAATAATTTATAATTTAAATTAAATTAAATTATTAATTTTTGCCAAAATTTTAAAATAAAAATTAAATTTTTATTTAATATAATTTCCGTTAAAAATTCGTAAATATCTAGGATATATTTAAAAAAAAAGTATATAAATTATTTTATATTAATATTTTTATTATAAGATAAGAAATAAAAAAAATTTGTAAATCGATTAATAATTATAAAAATATTATTATAATATAATTTTATAATTAAACTTTTTAATATAAAAAATTTAATAATAAAATGAAATATAATATAATTTTATAATTGTTTTACGATTAATAGAAATTATAACTTCTCATAAAATTTATATCGTTATATTTTGATTTTAACCTAAACATTTTATTATTATATTACTTTTTATACGGTTAATTTTATTTGAAAAAAATAATATATCCGTTATAAACGTTTTAAGGTTTTATAAATTCCTGGGTATTTATGTAATTAATATTTATATATATTTCGTATTAAGATTTTTTAAAGATTTTTTAATATTTAAATTTTATTTGTTCGTTATTTTTTAGGTAAATTATTATTATATTATTATATACGTTAGTATATATTAATTAGAATTTTTTTATTGTAATAATTTGTTATTATTATAAATATTTTTCGGATATTAAATTAAAAACTATTTGTTATATTTTAATTTTAAATTTTTTTATGTTAAGTTGTTTATTAAATACGTTTATTTTCTTATTTTTTGATCTTTTGCGATAAATAATAGCGTAATTAAATTTAAAAAGATATTTTGCATAACGTAATTATTTTACGATTAATTTTCGTGTCGTAAAAAATATATAATGTTTTTATAATTTATATATATTTTAATTTAATATATATTATTTTTAAGATAATATTTAAATTTTTCAAAGCCGTTAATAATAATTAAAATCTTTTTGTAATATATAAAATAATTTAATTCGGTTTTATATAATTTATAAAAATAAAAATAATAAAGTGAATTTGTTTTTAATTATTTTAATATTTAATTATTATTTTTAAAACGTAATCCGAAACGTCGGTTTTTAATTTAATTAATTATTTTAAGTTATATATAATTAATATTAATTTATTAATTAAGGCGTTTTTAATTTATTAAAAAGATTTTTATTTTTTTAATATTTATTTAAATTAATTTCTTTTTAGTAAGTTTTATTAATAGCATAATTATTTTGCTAAAATTACCTATAAATTTCTTATAATAATTAACGAATATAAAAAATATTTATATCTTTTTAACGTTAATAAATTATATTTATTTGTTAATTATTATAAGCTTTTTAAGGTTTATTTTAATATATTTTAAATATTTTATTTTTTATATATACAAGGTAACTTTTTCGGCATTAACTAAGAAATTAAGATTTTATAACGTTTTTAGAATTTTATAGGTATGTTTTATATACTTTTTTTTGTTTTCGAATAAATTAGAATGTCGCCGAGATAATATATAACGAAAATGTTCAAATATTTTCGTAATACGTACTTAATTATTTGTTGGAAAATTGCCGGTATATTCGTAAGTTTAAAAAGTATAATAAGGTATTTAAAAAGTTCGTATTTGGTTTTAAAAGTTATTTTTAATTTATTCATTAATTTAATTTGTATTTGATTATAATTTTTTAAAAAATTTAGAAATATAAATTATTTTATTTCGTATAATTAATTTTTTATTTCGGTAATCAATAATAATAAGGTTTTATTTTTAATAATAATATCGTTAAGTTATTTATAATCGATAATAAGTTCTAAATTTTTATTTCTTTTTAGTACGAAAAATATAAAGTATTTTATTAATAATTTACAACGTTATATATAACCTTTATTTAATTTGTTTTCGACGTAATTACGTAATATTTTTAATTTATTTTATTTAGGTTATAAATAAGGGAAAAAGGAATTATTTTGTTATTTTTGAAAATTATTTTATAATTTAATTTGTTATAAAGTCATAATTTTATTTTAAGTTTTGTTTGAAATAATTATTTATATTTGTAATATTTTGATAATATTTTAATTATTTACTTTGGTAATTTTTTAATCTTTAAAAATAGGTCGTTATTTATTTACCGAAATTATGTTTTAAGGTTTATAATAATACGTTATAATTTTTTGGTATGTTCTTTGTTTATTACGTAATTTTTTTTTTAAGTAATAAAGTTTTTATCGTATTTTTATATTTATATTCGTTAATTTTATTAATCGAATATTAAAATTTTGCGTCGATTATATTTTGTATATTGGTAAAAAGTAAAACGAAATTTATTTAGCTAATTTTTTAATCGACAATTAGATTATATTATTTTAATTATAGTAACCCGAAAATTATGTTATAATTCTTTATTAAAATAATATCGAAATTAGTAATTTATTTATTTTTTAATGAAAATTTTGAAGTAATTAATTTTGCGTTTAATTTATCCGTTATCGTAATTAAATATTTAATTTTCGGCATTTTCGATTTTGTAAGAACTTTTTTTATTTTGTTATAATAATTATAATTTCTTTATCATTTTCGAAATAATATAATTCTTTTATATAATTCCGCAATTTATTATTATAGTATATTATTTTTTTCAATTCGTATTTATATTATAATTACATTTTTTTCCCGTTTTTATTATGTATAAAGCTTTTTTAGAATGGTAAATTTTTTTTATTAACTTAAAGCTTTTTTATAGATAACTTTAATTTTTTAGATTATTTTTAAGTTTTATAATTTATTTTAAAAGTTGTTTATTTAGTTTTTATAGCTACTATAAGAATTTATCTTATCGTCGTAATTCAGCTTTTAAATTAATAATTTACTTTTAGAAAGTTTTTTTAATAATATATTTTGGTTTTAAAATTTCGTTTTCGTAAAAAAAAAATAATTAAATCTTTTCTTAAAGGGAGCGTTACTTTATTAGATTTTTAGTAAACGTTAATTGGAATTATAAATCCGTAATCTTTTTTTAATAATATTTTTTTATTATTTTTTAAATTAATTTTTTTTTTACGTTTAGTAATTATATTAATTATGATAATAAAAAAGGGTTTTTATAAAATAATTTTTTTCTTGTTAATTTTTAAATATTATTAGTTAATTAATTTCGTTTTAAATAGTTATTCTTTATAAATATTAGTATTATTTTTAATTTTTCGAATGACTATTTATTTAATTATTAAAATTAAAACTTTATTATTATATTTGCATAATTCGTTATATAATATATTTTTTATAATTTTCGTACATTTTGTATTAATATCGTTTATAATTAACGACGTAAAACTTTTTGTACCGATCGAGTTTTTTTAGATATAAGTTTTCGTTTTATTTTTAATATTTTTTCGTTTAAACGTTAAATATTATTTAATGGTTTTTTTTATCGTCGTTATAATAAAAAAAAAAAATTATATTTTTTTAATTTTTTTTTTAAATTTTTAAATTTTTAAAGTTATTTTATAAAGGTTAACTTAATAAAAATAACATTTTTAATTATTATTTAAAATAACTTTTTAACTTTTTTTATTTTTTATTATATTTTTAATAAAAAGTTATAATTATTTCGGATATAAATTATATTAATTATCTTTTTATTACTAATTTTTTTCCGGTATTAATTTTCGAAAGCTAGAACTTATTATTACAGTTATTTTTGGTTTTTATGTTATTATATAATATATTCCTATTTTCCGTAATTATAATAAATAATTAAACCTTTCCTTAATTAAATAATCCTTAATTTTATAAATTTTAAATATATTCCGTAAAAAATTTCTAACGTATAACGGTTATAAATTTAATTAATTATTAAATTTAATTATACGGTTTATATTAATAATAATATTATAAAAATTTAAATAATAAAATAATAATTACGTTTAATAATAATAAATAATTATAAATAATTTAAATAATTAAATTATATTATAAATTAATATTATTTAAATTATAAAAATAATTAATGTATATATATTTATTTTAATTTAATATATTCGAATTAGATAGATTTATTTATAATAATTAAATCTTATTAAGCCCGTCGAGCCCGTCGAATCACTTCCCTTACTCGACTGGCTCGAAGCGCCAAGCCCCATTTTCTCCACTAAACTTATCGAGCCGGTTACGTAAGCCAAGACCCTTTATCGGAGATGTTTATACATCCTCCGACCGTTTGGTAATGGGCCAAGTTCTTGGGTCATAACATAGTACCACTAATAATAACGTAAATATGGCTACTGCTGGATAACTTTACGCAAACTTGCTAACGGTAATTATAATAAATACCTTTTCGTACTTAACGTACCGCTATTACGCGCGTTCGCGCGGCTTGTGTTATACGTGCATAGTCTGCTGCCGTTACTGCCGCCGCCGACGTCGCCGACGCTGCTGCCGCCGCTGCCGCTGCTACCGACGCCGCTCCGAAGCCCGAGCCCGAACTCGAGCCAAAGCCTGCCGCCGCTCTCGCAACGCCAGCGCGTCCTCCGCGCGTACGCCCTACGCGTAGCGCTCGCCGTGCCGTACCCTGCCTGGGCTGCCTACGTTCCGCGCTCACGGGCCGCTCCACGAACAAATGCTTCGACGCCGCTATAGGAAACCGCTACTAACGTTACGCCTCCGGGCATACCTGTACGCCGGTATACGTACTTTCCCTGCTCCCTAAAAGCTTCTTCCTTTACTAACCACTAATTATAGCCTTGCCGTTACCTGCGCCGTTACGGTACGCCTTATAAAAACGCTCGAAAACGATACCCCTTACCGTATATATATCTTTATTCACCCTTGCTTTTGCGCTTTGGGGAAAATACTAACCATAATCGTAAAAAGTGGACCGCCTTTATACAGTAATTCGTATATTTTTGAAAAAAAAAAAAAAGGCCGCGCCGGCTACGCCTGCCGGTAT
Source organism: Monosporascus sp. CRB-9-2 (assembly GCA_004155915.1). NCBI lineage: Eukaryota > Fungi > Ascomycota > Sordariomycetes > Xylariales > Monosporascus > Monosporascus sp. CRB-9-2. The sequence goes on along the minus strand of QJOA01000067.1, from coordinate 65,848 downwards.
CCCTGCCGTAATACGCGCGTAAGTACTGGCCTTAATAGGGCAGATCCTGTCAGCTAGCAGGGGGTGCGCTAGCACCCCATATACGGAAAGGCTCCCCCTGAACGGACCATGTACATTACGTGGCTAGACTACATTAAAGTGCGGTGTGCGCTCTAGAGCACCTACAACTAGTCAAGCAATACAACGTACAATTGATATCCCCTATATCTGACAATTAAGAGTCTCATCCGCTTAATTCGTGTCATTATCCATTGGTCAGCTGTTGCTGAGACGATATAGGCTGTACATCAGTAGCAATTGTCTATATACTTCAATAATCACAATGCCGACCGTACCGATAACGTCCGTAATTATTTATAATGGTCTTTAGGATTAGGATAAATTCAAGGACGAATTTAAGATTAGAACTAAAAGTTATAATTTATAGGATTATATCGACCTTAATTAAAACTTTTTATAATTTATTAAACTTATGCCGTCCGATATATCCTTTTATCCAAAAAAACGAATTTATTAATCGACGTAGGTAATTAAATTTTTTTTTTAAAAAATTCTCCAAATTATCCAAATTAATTAAATAAGCTATCCGATGAATATTTTTAAAATAACGACCGAAAATAAATAAGTTTATAATTAAAACTTTATAACTTTTTTTATTATAATTAAAAATATAAAATTTTCCGAAAAAATTATAATAAATTTATAATATAAGTTTTAAATATCGTTTTTTTATCGATTAAATAAACTTATTTAAAATTAAATAACGATTTTAAAAAATAATATTTTAAATTATAACAAATCGAAAAAGTTTATAATAATCGATTACTTATAAATATTAAACGTAAATATAAAAAACAATTAAAATAGGCCTCGAAAGTTACGAAAATCTTTAATAAATAAATAACGAAATAATAAAAAATCATAATTTAAGGTTAACGTTACGGGGTTGCCGAAATAATTATGCTAATTATCTGAATAAATTAATTATATATAACAATAACGCCGATTTTACCTAATTAAGTAAATTTATACTTATTTTTTTTTAAAAAAAAAACAAAATTAAAAACGGAATAATTAACTATTTAAAAGTTAAAGCTAACCTTTTAGACTACTAAAATATAATAAATATATAACAATTAATAAAAAACATTAAAATAACATTTCTAACCTTTGAAAAAGCTTTTATAAACCCTTCGAATTAAAATAATCCTAATTAAGAAAAGATTAAAAATATTAACAAAAATATTAACAATTAACCATATTATAAACCTTTTAAAAAAAGGTCGAAACGAAATAATCGTAAAAATTCCCGAACGGATCGAAATAATAATAAACGAAAACGTTAAAAATCGGATATATAAGGCATACGTTATAAAACTCATTTAAGTACTTATTATAAATTACCTTAATACTTTTATATATTTCTTAAAAAAACTTTAAAAGATTTCCGTTTTAATTAAGTAATAATAATAATATTAATTTAAAAATATATTACTACTAATTAATCCTTAAAAAAAAAGATCATTTATTTATTAAAAACTATAAATAAATTAATGCCTAAAAAAAATAAAACAAATGTTAACGTACTTTTTAATTTTAATTAACGTAATATAATAAACGTTACGTTTTATTTCTTAAAAAATCCGATTATTTTAAACTTAAGGTTTACAATATATATTTTTAATTTAATTAACAAATTCTTAAATTATAAAATAACGATTTAAAATAACAAAATATAGGTAAAAAAAAGTTTTATTCCAATTAAAGAATACGGAAAAATAAATATATTACTTTAAAGCTTTACGGGCCCGAAAGCGTTACGTTTATATAACGTAGCTTATTATAAAAATTTCGTATATAATCCACTATCTTTCCGGCAACTCCGGAAAAAAGAGTACTAATAAAATAACCGAAAAAATAATAATTTTATTCAAAATAAATTTAATTAAATAATTGCTATATTAATAAATAAATTTAATTAATTCGTTATTAACAATATTAACGTAATAATATTTTATATAACCTTAATTACTTATAAATAAAACGTTAATTTTTATATAATAAAATTATTATAAACCAGTAACGGTACGATATAATACCTAAAGCTAAAATATTTAAAGCCCGAAATAATCACCTAATTACAATCCCATATAAAAGAAGTCCACTTAAAAGGATTTATAACGGTTAAATATTAAGCATATAACAAAACGAAAGCCAAAAAATAAATACGTTACGAATTACGGAAAAAAACGGTCCAATTAAAATAACGAAGTACTATCGATTTTATAAATTTCGAAAAAAATTTTAAAAATTATAAATACGTTATATTTATAACCGATAAATATTTAAGCTTTATTTAAGATATTTACTTTAAAATTCGAAAGCAAAATATATTAATTATAATATTTTAATACCTTTTAAAAGTTTTGAAAAATTAGGACAAATTTTTTTTACAAATATTTGAATATAACAATAAGATTTTAAAAATTATTAACTTCGAAATATGCTTTAATCACCTCCTTTTAATATTAGACTTAAACCTTTAGCATTATATATTCAGGCCCAGAACGGAAATACAAAACGTTTAGAAAATATAATTAAAAAAAATATTTATAATACGAAATAATGCTAAATTATATTCGTTTTTAATCGTATATATCTTTAAAGCAATAATATATTTATATAACCGTACTCTTAAATTCGCTTTCTTTTAACAAAGCTTATACGAGATTCATTATATTTATTTAGCGTACAAAAATAACGTTATAATACTTAATTAAAAGCCTTAATAAGCCTATCTGCAAATATACGGCTATATAATTTACGCGATAATAACTGCCGTTATAAAAAAAAATTTATAAAAACTAAATCCAAACCTTAAATTAATTTTTTTATCGGTTACCGATTTACGAATATTTACGAGATTTAAAACCCGTTAATTAATAAGGTTATTATTATTCGAAACGTATAATTTAATAAAAAAGTTACCTTTTTAAGTAATATTAAAAACTTAAAAAATAACCTTTTTTATATTACGGAAAATAAATTACGTACGTTATTTCGATAAGTAAAATTATTTAATTAGGCCTATAACTATCCAGATATATATATTTAAAAGGAAAATAAAGATTTAAACGGAATAATTTAGTTTTCGGTTAAATAAAAGGGATGGTTTTAAAGTGGCATAAGCGTCTAAAAAAACGTACGGGTTGGCGAAAAATAAACCTATTCGTATAAAACTAACTACCTTTATATAACCGCTATATTCGAACTATTTCCGTCCCTGAGACCGTTACTTCCGTCAGCGTCTATAATAATAACTGTTATAATTATTACGCCGGCGGAAATTGGAAAGATAACCCTAAATTCCTATTATATTATTTAACCCAAAATAACGGTAAAAACTAAAGGTATTTTATAGGTCGAAAACGTAAATATTCCGTATATTTTATATTATAAAAGTATTATTAAAAACAATTATAAAGTTAAAAAAACCGTATTTAACGTTAAACGATTAATCTATTTTATAAGTTTACTTAATAACCGGTTAATAAATTACGGAAATTTAAAAAAAAAGAATTTACCCGAAATACGCGTTATTTTAATCGGAAAAGTTTCGATACGAAAAAATATAATATAATCCCCAGGTCGTAAAGCGTGATATATAGGCGTAATTTACCGTTACCGTAATAAAGCTATAGAAAACTAAATATATACCCGTTAAGAAAATTGTTTTATAAAGCCGAAAAGATTTATTTATAAAGTTATAAAAAAATGCAGTTTTAAAAAGCGGTTATTTAATTTTCCATTAAAAAAAAAAGGTTTTAAAATACATAACGTCCTATATAAGCTCGCAAGCCAAATAAACTCGCGAACCGTTTTTGTCAATATCTTAACTCCCCAATTTTAATTGTTAATTTCTTAATATTAATAATATAAAGCGTTTTACAAAAAAATTTAGGATAAACTTAACTATCCAGGCTAAAAGATAAAACCAAAAATTAAACTTTAAAAAACTATATTTTATATATAATATCCCCGAATCTACTTTAAAAGCCCAATATTACGGTCGATACGCCCGAGCCGACACTATTTCCCAATTGCGAAAATTAACGCCAACCGAAAAGAAATCCATTATCAAAAAGGTTCTTAATCTAAATACGCAAACGTTTCCTGTCCAACTTTAATACGTTAAAGATATGGCCAATATACTCTTAACTTAACGTATTACAAAACGCGTTAAAATTAATTAAACGTCGAACTTTATTAAACGGCAAAAAAAGCTTTAAACGCGTTTAAATCGAAAAATCGATTATTAACGGATTTTATACGAAAATCTAAAAACGTTTCGTAAATAGTTCGAACTTATTCGGGTTATAATTACAAAATACGATATTGCAAAAAAAAATATCTACAATTTCGACGAAACTGGATTTTTAATAAAACTTTTTATAATAACGGGCATAATAATTACTAATGCCGAAAAACGTAAAAAACCTAAATAAACGTAATAAAGGAATAAAAAATAAATTATAATTATCCAGGTTATTAATTTTTAAAATTAAATTATACCGTTATTTATTATTATAACGAAAAAAAAATATTTTAAATCTTAATATCGTAATAACTTATTACTAACAACCGATTAAAAAATCGTATTAAATAATAATAACTAGATAACAAATAAATTAAGTTTCGAATAAATCCAGCATTTTAATAAACATACTCGGATACGTACAAAAAGTTTAAAACATTTCTTTATCCTCGACGGCCACGAAAATTATTATTCGATAAAATTTAAAAAATATTGCGTTAATAATAACATTATTACGTTTTATATACCCGCATATTTTTCGTATCAGCTTTAACCATTTAATATATTTTATTTTTTTATTTTAAAACGCGTTTATTCGCGGTATATTAAAAACTTAATACGACGCCATCATATCCACATTACCAAAAAAGATTTCCTCGCCGGCTTTTACGACGCGTTCCAAACTGCCATAACGTTCGATAATATCAAATCTAGATTCGCAAAAGCTGGGCTTATTCAATTCGATCCCAATACCGTTTTTTCCAAATTAAAGGTTCCTTTAATTATGCCTACGCCGATTATCTCCCCGTTAACCTTTGTCGGTTTTATTCGTTCCCCGCTTACGAAAACCCTTAAAAATATTAAAAAAATAATAAAACAAAAACGTTATTTGCAAAAAGAAATTAAAAATTAATAAAGTAACTCGTTAAAATAAAAAATAATTAAATCGGTTAATCTTTTAACCAAAAGTAATTTATTACTTTTATACGAAAATATTTTTTTTCGGGAAAAAGTTATTTAATTACGCGAAACGAATTATATTTTAAATAAATATCGTAAAACCAAAAATAAACGTTTTTAAAAAGAAAAATATTTACTATATAAAAAAAACAAGCTTTTCTGGTCCAAAAAAAAAGATGGTAAAAAAATATAATTAATAATAACTAAAAAAAATTATTGTAAAAAGGTTAAAATTAAGGAACGAAAATATAACGTTTGCGGAAAACCTAGATATAATATGCGTATTTGTATAAAAATTATAAATACGTTTAACGAAAAAAAATCCGATTAATTTGAATTAATGCAATATATTATTATTAAATTATTTAAATTTATTATTATAAGGTGCCAAAAAACGGTTCGTAAGCTTATTTGGCTCGCGAGCTTATATGGAACGTTATAAGTATATATTTATAAATTTAATAAGTATAATTAATTACGAAAATATAAAATACGATTCGTTTTACGGGATAATTAATAATTTAAAAACGTTTATAATAATATATATGTATTTACTTTAACTAAAAAATTATTTTAAACTTTAATCGTTATTACGGCTAGGTTCAATTTAAAGCTTAAATAATATAATATTATAAATACTTTCGTTAACGTAATTTTACTTTATTAAATGTTTATAAAGATATCCTTAAAATACTTATAACGTAATAAAACTCTTTTAATTAAAAAGGTATTATATGGATTAAGGAAATTACCTTTGTTATAATAAAAGAACTTTATTAAAATACTTAAAAAATTAGAACTTAATCCCGTTCCTTACGAACATTATTATTTTATTCGTTAAAAAGTACTTTTTTTTTTTTTTATAAACGATATCGTTACGGTTTTTCATAAAAGAAATTAAGGTTTTATTAATTAATTAATTTAACAAATATGGGAACGGTATACCTTTATAAAAAATAAAAATTTATAAAAATTTCTTAATATTAAAATAATTAAAGAAAATTTAAAAAAATCTGGTTATTTTAATCCGATTTTATAAATAAGTTAGTTAATTTAATTCTTAAAGAAAATCTGAATAACTTTTTAAATACGCTAATAACGGGCGTCGAATATTGCCAAATTTTAATTTAGTTTATTTAAGTTTCGTTAATAAATACCAAAAAAAAAATCGGTTTTATTTTATACGTAATAATTATTACGCAACTTAATATAACTTTTAAGGTATTCTAACTTGCCCGATTTAACATAAATTTTAATAACGTATATTATAAAATTACTAATCGAATTATTTTATATTTAATCGGTATTAAAACGTTAACGTCATATTTTAAAGATAAAAATTCGTTAAATACTTAAAATAACGCTTTTTTTGCAAATAATATAATCGATCGAAAGAGTTTTTAAGCTTACGTTATAAAGTTATTTAAAAAACTAATAAAATAACGGGTAAATAAATAAAATACAGTAATTATTTTTATAACTAAAATAAAATTATTATCCTTTACGTAAGTTATAAAAAAAGCCTTATTTAATTCTTAATTAATTAAAAACTTAAAAGTCGGCTTAAATATAAAACCTTTAAATATATAATATAATAATTAACAAATTATACGGCTTATTAACGTTAACGTTACCTTTTTATAAATAAAATTACGATAACGTTTTATATAAGCTTGCAAGCCAAATAAATTCGCGAACCGTTTTTATTAATATCTTAATTCCCCAATTTTAATTATTAATTTCTTAATACCAACAACATACAACGTTTTATAAAAGAATTTAGGATAAACTTAACTATCCAGGCTAAAAAATAAAATTAAAAGTTAAGTTTTAAAAAGCTATATTTTATATATAATATCCCCGAATTTACTTTAAAAGTCCGATATTACGGTTGATACGCCCGAACCGATATTATCTTCCAATTACGAAAATTAACGCCGACCGAAAAGAAATTCATTATTAAAAAAGTTCTTAACCTAAATACGTAAACGTTTCCTGTCCGACTTTAATACGTTAAAGATATGGTTAATATATTGCTGGCCCAGCGCGTTATAAAACGCGTTAACATTAACTAAGCGTCGAACTTTATTAAACGGTAAAAAAAATTTTAAACGTATTTAAATTAAAAAATCGATTATTAACGGGTTTTATATAAAAATCCAAAAACGTTTTATAAATAATTCGAACTTATTCGGGTTATAATTATAAAATACGGTATCGTAACAAAGAATATTTATAACTTTAACGAAATTAAATTTTTAATAAAGCTTTTTATAATAATAAGCATAGTAATTATTAGTACCGAAAAACGTGGAAAACTTAAATAAGCGCAATAAGGAAATAAAGAATAAATTATAATTATTTAAATTATTAATTTTTAAGGTTAAATTATACCGCCATTTATTATTATAACGGGAAAAAATTATCTTAAATTTTAATACCGTAATAATCCATTATTAACAATTAATTAAAAAATCGCATTAAATAATAATGGTTAAATAACAAATAAATTAAATTTCGAATAAATCCAGCATTTTAATAAGCATATTCGGACGCGTACGAAAAGTTTAAAACGTTTTTTTATCCTCGACGGTTACGAAAGCTATTATTCGATAAAATTTAAAAGATATTACGCCAATAATAACATTATTACGTTTTATATACCCGCGTATTTTTCGTATCGGTTTTAACCATTTAATATATCTTATTTTTCTGTTTTAAAACGCGTTTATTTACGATATATCGAAAACCTAATACGACGTTATTATACTTATATTACCAAAAAAGATTTTCTTACCGGCTTTTACGACGCGTTCCAAGCTGCCATAACGTCCGATAATATCAAATCTAGATTCGCAAAAGTTAGGCTTGTTCCATTCGATCCTAATACCGTTCTTTCCGAATTGGAAATTTTTCCAATTATGCCTACGCCAACCGTCTTCCCGTTAATCTCTGCCGGTTTTATTCGTTCCCCGCCCGTAAAAACCCTTAAAAATATCAAAAAAGTAATAAAACAAAAACGTTATTTATAAAAAAAAAATTAAAAATTAACAAGGTAATTCGTTAAAACAAAAAATAATTAAATCGGTTAATTTTTTAACCAAAAGTAACTTATTACTTTTGTACGAAAATATTTTTTTTCAGAAAAAAGTTACTTAATTACGCAAAACGAATTATATTTTAAGCAAACGTTGCAAAACCAAAATAAACGTTTTCAAAAAGGAGAAACATTTATTATATAAAAAAAATAAGCTTTTCTGGTCCAAAAACAAAAAGGTAATAAAAAAATGCAGTTAATAATAATTAGAAAAAATTATCGTAAAAAGGTTAAAATTAAAGAACGGAAATATGGCGTTTACGGAAAGCCTGGATATAATGTACGTAGTTATATTAAAGTTATAAATACGTTTAACGAAAAAGAATCCGATTAATTTAAATTAATGCGATATATTATTATTAAGTTATTTAAATTTGTTATTACGAAATGGTAAAAAACGGCTCGCGAACTTATTTGGCTCGCAAGCTTATATAGAACGTTACGTAAAAATATATAACTATTAACTTTGAAAAACCGTATAAAAAAATATAATTAAGGTAAATTATACATTTACGAATAATATATTAGCTAATAAATTAATAAAGGCCTTATTACGCGAATTTTTTAAAAGTTTTAAAAAGTAGTTAAAGTTAATAAACATTACGGAAGCCTTTAATCGGCGAAGAAACAATTTAAAAGTAATTTTAAAAAAGAAATTGGCTAATTAAAAGGATTTAATCGCCGGAAAAAAGGTAGAATAAATAATTACACCTTTAAGAAGTAATAAAATATAATAGTTAACGCCATAACTACGTTAAGGCGTTAAGGGGGTATGTTAGCTAGCAGGAGGTACGTTAGCACCCCATATACGGAAAGGCTCCCCCTGAACGGACTATGTATATCACGTAACTAGACTACATTAAAGTGCAGTGTGCGCTCTAGAGCACCTGCAACTAGTCAAGCAATACAACGCACAACTGATGTCCCCTATATCTGACAGATCCTTAATCTGCTCCTACCTTAACAACAACAATAATAATAATAATAATAATAATAATAATAATTACCTTAAAAGATTCTTTTTAAAAAATATTAAAAAAGGTTCGTTTTAAAACTTTAAGCTTAATAAAATTTTATATAATTTACTTATTTCTATAATTTCCCGAATTTACTTATTATAAATTTTATAAGTTAAAAAATAACTTAAAATACTTAAATTATTATTTTAAAAAAGTTTTTATTAAACTATTAATAAATATTTATATAATAAAGAAATAAATTACGTTAAATAATTTATAACTCTATTTTTAATAAAATTATATATTTTATATATTAATATAATATAACCAAATAATAACTTTTTCGTTTTCCTTAATTATTAATTTAATTATTTATTAATTATTGTAAAATATTTCCTAAATTTAGCCCAGTTTTAACCTTAAATCTTAAAATAAACGTTTAAAAATTATAACTTTCTTGATTATATAGTTTAACGTAAACAATTTAACTTTTATTATAAAAATCGTTACCGTTATCTAATAAACCATCTTTTATATAATTATTTTTCCGTAAAAGGTTATAATATAAGTTTAAAAAAATCGCCGTATTTCGAAATTATTAATGAATAATATATTTTTTATAATTAATAAAACCTAGCTTTTATTACTTATATCCCTATATACGATCGCAAGAAAATACATATAATAAAGGTAACGAATTACCTTATTAACGGTTTTAAAATGCTTAATTAATAAATTAATTAAAATTTTTAATAAAAAAAATATAATAAGAATTACGTTTAAACGAATTATTATTATTATATACAAAATAAATCTTACGCGCTTTTAATAACTTTTAACCTATTCCTTAAAAATTATTCCGCTATTAAAAACAAACTTTTTTATTTTTAAAGGGGTTAACGGTATATAAACGTTATTTGTTAACCTAAAACAAATAACGATCTTTTCGATATAAAAATTATATACCAAAATAAATTACCTTTTTAATCTATTACGGATTACCCGAATACTAAAGAACCAGCTTAATTTATCTTAATCCTTAAACTTATATATTTTTTTAATTTAAAAATTAACTTATTAATTATAAATTAATAATTTCGATAATAAAAAAATAACAAATCGTTTACGAAAAATATAAAAATAAACCTACACTATTTATTATAAAATAAATACAGCTTTTCTAAAAATAAAATAAACCCCAATTTCTAAAAAATGGTAAAAAATTCCCGATATTACAACAAAGGCAAATCCTTAAGCCCATGCAAAGTCGAATGGGTTTAAGCCTTATTTTCCAGGCTGAGCCAAATACATAGAAAATTATTACACGATGTAATTTGCACGATAGATATTATACCCAGTATCTTCGAACACGATTTCTAAGCCTATATAAAGCTTTTTCAATCTCCGCATATATACCGCTTTTTTTAAAACTATCTAAAAAAACGTAGGTTATTAAAGCCTATCTCTTCCGAAAAACGTTTAAAAACGTTATTTTTATATCGTATTAATAGGCTTTAAGATCTTATTTAGTAGCTATAATTATTACCGTTTTAAAAGATTTAGTTATAAACGTAATAACGTACTGTGACGGCTATGGGCTTAACCAACTATTAAACCTAGTCGTACGGTTTATGTTGGCAGTAGTATCGTGGGAATCTAAGCAATAAAAGGATAATCACGTCTGGTAATAGCAAATAACCGTAGGTAATTTAAGTAACCAAATTATAATTACAAGCTGGTATTATTTAAGCTATGGAAATAATAAACGTATATATATATTTATCTTGGCTCGATATATTCGAACTGGCTCGATCCATTTATAATAATCAAGTTTCGTTAAGCCCGTCGAGCCCGTCAAATTACTTCTCCAGCTCGACTAGCTCAAAACGCTAAGCTTTATTTTCTCTACTAAACTTATCGAACCGGTTACGTAAACCAAAACCCTTTATCGGAAATATTTATATATTTTCCGACCGTTTAATAATAAGTTAAATTCTTAAATTATAATATAATTTTCTTTTTTTTAAATTTTTATTCTTAAAAATTAATTTATTTATCGTATTGCTTAATAAATAAATTTTTTTATTATTATTACTTTATTTTATAACTTAATTATTATATTTAATTAAATTAAAAAATAATAATTTTATCCTAAACGTAATAATGTTTTAATTTTATCGCTACAAATCGATCGTTTTAATTTTAATATATTTTTTAACCTTTTTTATTTTCGTTATAAATTTAAAAACAAAATTTATAAAATTTATTTTAATTTTAAAAAATGTTTTTATTATACCAAGTATGTTAATCCTTATAATTTTTTTAATCCTTTCAAATTAAAGTATCGAAAATTAATAAATAAAAAAAATCGATTAAAACTTTAAAAACGTTTTACCGAAAAGAAATTATTTAAAATTTAATAACATTTTAACGAATTATTTAATCGTTTAATCCGGTTTCGAAATTAAAAAAAGTTATTACGACGGCATAAAATCAAAATATTACGTCGGGAAATTTAAAATATAAAGGTAATACAAAAATTTAAATATTTAAAACGGAAATAAAGAAAATTAAAAACCGTAATAATTATATTCGTATAAATTTTTTTTTTATTAATTGATTTAATATTAAAAAAACGGATTAAATACCGTTAAATAACGTAAACTAGAATTTTAACTTTAATAACTTCGACGTTATTAATAAAAATTCCTTAAAAAACGTTAAACGTTTATAAAATTCTTTATAAGTTTTTAAATATTTTCGAAATTTAAATAATTTTTTTACTTAATCAGGTATTAAATAAATCCGTTTTATTTCCGTATATTTAATATTTTATTTATTTCGTAAATTAATACGTTTTTTATAACTTTTTCCTTTTACCATATATTAATTTTAATCGTATGTATTATTAACTTAAAAAGAAAATATAAAAAACTGGAAAAAGCTTAATTTTCGATAATAACTCTAATTTATAAATATTTTTTAAATTTTTTTGGTAATTTTATATAAATTAACATATATAAAATCAAGTTTTTTATTAAATTTTTTAATCTGGATATTTTTGATAACTAAATAAACCATTTTTCCTTCCGAAAAAATTAATCCTTTTAACCTTTTTTGTTATAATATTTACTTATTTAATTACGTACGAATTTAAATTTTATTTTTATTTCGGTATATAATTACTTTAATTATTTTAATATTAAAATTGCTTTAACGTTAATTAATTTTTCGTATAAATTTTTAAAAATTTTTGGTATAAAATTAAAATTCATAATTATTAGCGTCGTTTTAATACTTTTATAATAACTAATATTCTAAATTAATTATATAATTAATAATTTTTCGACTTAATTATTTTATTCGTAATTAACGTAATATCGTAAATACGTTTTTAACGTTTAAATAATTTTTTCCGTATATCCGTTTATTTATAATCTAAATATATTAAATAATTTATAATTTAATTTAAGTTAAAGTATTAAACTTTACCAAAATTTTAAAATAAAAATTATACCTTTATTTAATATAATTTCCGTTAAAAATCCGTAAATACCTAAAATATATTTAAAGAAAATATATAGAAGTTATTTTATATCGGTATTTTCGTTATAAGGTAAAAAATAAAAAAAATTCGTAAATCGATTAATAATTACGAAAATATTATTATAATATATGTTTATAACTAAATTTTTTAATACAAAAAGTTTAATAATAAAGTTAAATATAATAAAATTTCATAATCATTTTACGATTAATAATAATTATAGTTTTCGGTAAGGCTTATATCGTTATATCTTTACTTTAACGCAAATATCGCATTATTATATTATTTTTTATATAATTAATTTTATTTTAAAAAAAATAATATATCCGTTAAAAATGTTTTAAAATCTTATAAATCCTTAAATATCTATATAATTAATATTTATATATATTTCGTATTAAGTTTTCTTAAAGTTTTTTTAATACCTAAATTTTATTTATTTATTACCTTTTAGGTAAATTATCATTATATTATTATATACATTAATATATATTAACTAAAATTCCTTTTATTATAATAATTTATCGTTATTATAAATATCGTTCGGGTATTAAATTAAAAATTATCTATTATACTTTAATTTTAAGTTTTTTTAAATTAGGTCGTTTATTAAACACATTTACTTTGCCATTTTCTAATCCTTTACGATAAATAATAACGGAATCGAATTTAAAAAAGTATTTTACGGAACGTAATTATTTTCGAACTAGTTTATATATCGTAAAAAAATATATAATATTTTTATAATTTATATATACCTTAATTTGGTATATATTACCCTTAAAATAATGTTTAAATTTTTTAAAAACGTTAACGACAATTAAAAATTCCTTATCGTATATAAAATAATTTAGCTTAGCTTTATATAATTTATAAAAATAATAAATAATAAAATTAAAGTTTCCTTAATTATGTTAATATTTAATTATTATTTTTAAAATATAATCCGAAACGTTAGTTTTTAGCTTAATTAGTTATTTTAAATCGTATATAATTAATATTAATTTATTAATTAAAATATTCTTAATTTACTAAAAGTTTTTTATTTTTTTAATATTTATTCGAATTATTTTCTTTAAATAAACTTTATTAATAATATAACTATTCCGTTAAAATTACGTATAAATCTTTTATAATAATTAAAAAATCCAAAAATATTTATATCTTTTTAACGTTAATAAATTATACTTATTTTTAATTATTACGAATTCTTTAAGGTTTATCTTAATATATTTAAAAATAATACTATATTTTAAATACTTTATTTTCTATACATAAAAAATACTTTTTTCGGCGTTAACCAAAAAATTAACGTTTTATAACATTTATAAAACTTTATAAACATATTTTATATATTTTTCCTTAATTTTCGAATAAATTAGGATATCGTCGAAATAATATATAACGAAAATGTCCAAATATTCTTATAATATATGGTTAATTATTCGTTAAAAAATTACCGGTACGTTTATAAGTTTAAAAAGCATAATAAGGTATTCGAAAAATTCGTACTTAAATTTAAAAATTATTTTCTATTTATTACCTAATTTAATTCGTATTTAGTTATACCCTGCCCTTAAATTTAAAAATATAAATTATTAAACTTTGAATAAATAATCCTTGATTTCGATAATTAATAATAATAAAGTTTTATCCTGAACTGTAATATCGTTAAATTATTTATAATCGATAATAAATTATTATTTTTTATTTTTTCTTAATACGAAAAATATTAAATACTTTATTAATAACTTAAAACATTATATATAACCTTTTTTTTAATTTATTTTCAAAATAATCGCATAATATTTTTAATTTTATTTGGTTTAATATATAAATAAAGTAAAAAGTAATTATTTTATTATTTTTAAAAACTATTTTATAATTTAATTTATTATAAAATAATCGTTTATACCTGTAATATTTTGATAATATTTTAAGTATTTATTTTAATAATTTTTTAAATTTTAATAATAAATTATTATTTATTTACCGAAATTATGTTTTAAAATTTGTAATAATACGCCATATTTTCTTAATATACCTTTTATTTATTACATATTTTATTCCTTTAAATAATAAAGTTTTTATTATATCTTTATATTTATATTCGTTAACCTTATTAATCGAATAATAAAATCTTTCGTTATTTATATCTTATATATCGGTAAAAAGTAAAACGAAATTTACTTAACCAATTTTTAATCGATAACTAAATTATATTGCTTTAATCATAATAACCCGAAAATCATATTGTAATCTTTTATTAAAATAATATCGAAATTAATAATTTATTTTTTTAACGAAAATTTTAAAATAATTAATTTCGCGTTTAACTTATCCGTTATCATAATTAAATATTTAATTTTCGGCATTTTTAATTTTATAAAAACCTTTTTTTATTTTACCATAATAATTATAATTTATTTATTATTTTTAAAGCGATATAATTTCCTTATATAACTTTGTAGTTTATTATTACGATATATTATTTTTTCTTAATTTGTACTTATATTATAATTAATTCTTTTTTTGCCGCTTTTATTACGTATAAAGCCTTTTTAAAATATTATTATCTACCTTTATTTTTTTTGCTAACTTAAAACTTTTTTATAAATAACGTTAATCTTTTAGATTATTTTCGAATTTTATAATTCGTTTTAAAAGTTATTTATTTAACTTTTATAATTATTATAAATATTTATTTTATCGTTATAACGTAACTTCCAAATAAATAATTTACTTTTAAAAGGTTTTTTTAATAATATGTTTTAATTTTAAAACTTTATTTTCGTAAAAAAAAAAAAATATTGTTTTTTTTTTTAAAAAGCGTATCGTTTTATTAAGTTTTTAGTAAACGTTAACTGGAATTATAAATCCGTAATTATTTTCTGGCAATATTTTTTTATTATCATTTAAATTAAATCTTTTCATATTTAATAATCGTATTAATTATAATAATAAAAGGGGTTTTTTATAAGGCAACTTTCTTTTGGCTAACTTTTAAATATTATTAATTAATTAATTTCGTTTTAAGTTATTATTTTTTATAAATATTAGTATTATTTTTAATTTTTTAAATTATTGTTTATTTAATAATTTAAATTAAAACTTTATCGTTATATTTATATAATCCGTCGTATAATATATTTTTTATAATTTTTATATATTCCGTATTAATATCGTTTATAACTAACGGTATAAAATTTTCCGTATTAATCGGGTTTTTTTAAATATAAACTTTTGTTTTATTTTCTGTATTCTTTTATTTAAACGTTAAATATTATTTAATTGTTTCTTTTTTGTTACTATTATAATTAAAAAGGTAAATTATATTTTTCGAATTTATTTTATTTTTTACGTTTTATCATTATTTTATAAAAATTAACTTAATAAAAATAACTTTTTTAATTATTATTATTTAAGATAATTTTTTAATTTCCTTTAATTCTTATCGTATTTTTGGTAAAAGGTTATAATTATTTCGAACGCAAATTATATTAATTATCTTTTTGTTGCCGGTTTTCTGCCGGTACTGGCCTTTAAAAGTTAAAGTTTATTATCGTAATTACTTTTAATTCCTATATTATTGTATAATATATTCCTAATTTCCTTAATTATAATAAATAATTAAGTTCTTTTTAAATTAAATAATTTTTAACTTTATAAATTTTAAATATATTCCGTAAAAAATTAAAAACGAATTACGTTTTTTTTTTAGTTAGCTTTAAAATAATTTAATTTTAAAATTAAATATTCCTTTTTTTTATCGTTTTTTAAATTATCGGTTGTCGATCTTTACGGCTTCGGCGATATACTTATTAAGGTTTATAATCCGGTTTTCTTTAATTAATTTATTTTTAACTTTTTTTTTAATTCTTTATAAAATATATTAATTATAAGTATTATTTTCGTCGTTTTTGTATTTGGTTTTAATAGTTAAGTTTTTAAATATTATAACATATTTAAATAATAAATCTTTTTATTATAACTGGAAAATTTTTAAGTTACGTTTCGTTTTTTGTCCGGATTAATAAAATTATTTCGAAATGTATTTTCGAAATTAATATAATATTTAAAAAAATTTTTAATAACCTTTTTTTTTATTAAATTTTTTTAATTTGTAAATAATTTCGTATAATAGGTTTAAATTAATTTACGACATTTTTAATAAGGTAAGTTATTATAATAAGGATTTAATCTGATAAGTTTTTTAATTTTAAAAACCGGAAATACGTTTTAGTTTAAGTAAAAAATATTTAAACGTTTTTTTTTTATCGTAAAGTTTGGATTTTTTAACTTTAATATTTGTAATTATTATAATTAATATTTTAACTTTAAATTAATTTTTAAATTATTTAATTTTATTTTTAAATTAAGTAATTTTTGTTTAAAATTATTAAATAACGTTATCCGTATTATTAATTAACATAATAATAATATTAAATATTATTTAAAATTTAAGCGTATTATTAAATAAAAGTTTATAACGTATAACGGTTATAAATTTAATTAATTATTAAGCTTAATTATACGGTTTATATTAATAATAATATTATAAAAATTTAAGTAATAAAAAAATAATTATGTTTAATAATAATAAATAACCGTAAATAATTTAAATAATTAAATTATAATTATAAATTAATATTATTTAAGTTATAAAAATAATAAACGTATATATATATTTATCTTGGTTTAATATATTCGAATTAATTCGATTTCTTTATAATGGTCGAGTTTCGTTAAGCCCGTCGAGCCCGTCGAGTTATTTCCCTAATTCGACTGGCTCGAAACGCCAAGCCTTATTTTCTCCATTAAACCTATCGAGCCGGTTACGTGAGCTAAGACCTTTTATCGGAGATATCTATATATCCTCCGACCGTCTGGCAATGGGCCAAGTCTTTGGGTATAACACGTACGTACTAATAATTAAATCTGCTTTTTAAAAATTGCTATATATATAAATACGTAATTTGCAACGTTTTAGCCAGCCATTTCTATCGAACTTATATATAAATACCCATTTAAAAAGGATTAATTTGGATTTAATTTATATAATCGGTATTTCCTTTTATATATTGCATTCGGTAAACGCTTTAATTTTTCTTTTAACGTTTTCCTTAAAAATATTATTTAAAAAATATTTTTCGAAATCGTTTTAATACTTCGGCGGCTTAACTTTTAACTGCTCCTTATAAATTTTAAATTTATTAAATATAACGCTAAACCGTTTAATATATTTTTATAACACCTTTATTGCAATTATTATATAAAAAATACAAAATTTTTTATATTCTTATTTTATTACATATTGTAATAACGGAAATAGGTTATAATATCCTTTTAATTTTTATTTAAGGCCAGGTATATTTTATTATTCCTATAAATTCCGGTAACGTTTATTAAATAAACGCCACTATTTTTGGTATTATTAAAAACTTTTCGTTTTTATAACTTTTTACTTTTTCGAATAAATATTTACGGTTACTTTCCTTCATTTTTTTTAAGTTTAAAAATCTGAAAAGTAAAAATTTCCTAATTACCGAACTATTTTGTATTTATTAAAATCCTAAGCCTAACTTTAAATAGGTATAAATAAAATAATTTGCCTATAAATTCCGTTAAATATACTTTCTAGGAAACTTTTTCCGTATTATTTTTCTCGTTATTAACTTACGGATATTCCATAGGCTTAATACTTTTACTAAGCAACTAAAAGTTAACTTTAACGAATAATTAAACCTTACTTTTTTAAACGTTTCCCTAAATCTTGCTATTCGGATTAAAAATATTCTTAAGCGTTAAGAATCTACAATTAATTCCAGCTTTGCTTAAACGCTTCCTTACCCGCAAATTTTAACCCTTTAATTAATTACTTATTAAATCCTTTAATTCGGAAATAAAGTTATTTATAGTTTCCGGAATACTATAATTAATATAAAGGTTATTTTATGCGTTAAATATATTAAAAACTAGATTCTTTTCGTTTACTTTTTCGGAAATATAGAACTTATTTATAAACTTCCGGCTTATAACTAAAACGAACGTTTCCTTTTTTTTTAATTTATAAAAAATCTTTTTATTAAATATAACGTTACGTATAATAACGTATAATAATAACCTTACAAAACTTAAACATTTATATTCGGTAAATATTAGAAACTTGATACTTTACTAAATAACTAATATAAACTCTCGGTTTTAATTTCTATACTTACCTTTTTTTTCCAACTTTTTAATCTTTTATTAATAAATACGTTCGCGCGTTATATACGTAAATCCTAAACTAATCAAATTTAAGGTCTACCGTAATCGTATTTATAATAATAAAATTATATTAACGGAAATATTACCTAAACCAACAATTAAGAACTTTATTAAGCGAAAAAATTATATACGTAATTCGGACTTATATTATATAATTACGTTATCGTTTTTATTACTTTAAATTACAAATCCTTAAAAAAATTTACTTTTAATTTTATTTTAAAAATTTTATTAATTAATTTTTAACTTATTTATTTATTTCCTTTTACAAATTTTTTAGTATAAAAAAAGAATATCTTAAACTTAATCCCTTTTTTAATATATTATACTTAATAATCCGTAAATCTGTTTATTACGATTATTTTAATATTATTATCCTACTTAATTTTGCAAATAAAGAATCTATATTACCTACGTATCTAATATTCGAAATCTCTAATAATACGGAACGCCATTTCTTTTATATAATCAACTATTAAAAAAGTAAAAAGCTTTTTATTATATTTATTTTTAATTATCAAAAATTACCTAAAATTATTAAACCTTATAAAATAATCGAAATAATTCCATATAATACGCTAAAAAGAATTAAAATTTCGGCTTTAAAAAAGCGCTTTAAAATTACTTAAAAGGTATACGTATAAATATAATCCTTATATTTTAAACGCGTTATCCCGTTTATAATAACGTTTTTAACATTCTTAACGAACGATTTTAACGCTATAAGTTCTAAATACCCAGACTTAAAATGTTAAAAAATTTTTATTTTTTTATAAAAACGTAAAAAATCCCTTAATTACTTTTATAACCTTTTTTTCTTTTTTTTTAATCATCGGAAATATCAAAACGTTTATTGAATTTTACAAAATTATCAGTAAGATATTTAAATTAAAAAATAACGGCTTATATTTAAAAAAAAAAAGTTATATACGTAAATAAATTTTGCTGAAATAATATTTTTATTAATTTCTTTTTTTTAAAAAAAAAAATCCAAACCGTGATACCAAATCCTAACCTTCCGAAATAAAGCTTCCGAAACGATATTAACGTAAAAACTTTTTACCATTACCATATCGTTAAAAATAAAATTATATTATACCTTTTTAAAAATTCCAAATAATATTTTCTTAATTATTCTTTTTTTATGCTATTAATCGATAACAAAAATAATCCTGCTTTTATTATTTGCCTTATAATATTAGATATAAAAAAACCGAAAATAAACAAATTTTTAATATTTATTAAATACTTTACCTTTTAATAATTAATTAAAATAAATTAAAATAAAAAATATTTACCGAAATAAATAATAATATAAATACTTCAAATAAAATTAAAAACGTTTAAGGTATAAAAATCGATTAACGTTACTATAATATTACCAAATTACGCGTTAATATTAATATTATTATTAAATATTAATCGTTTTATAATATTTTGAATTAATTTTCTTTATTTAATGAACTTTATAAAATTATTATAAAACTTCTTTTACTTATTATATTTAAAACGTTTATAAATTCCTTTTAGCTTTTCTTTATTAAAATAACGGAATTTATAAATAATTACTTTTATAATCGTAAATTACAAATTAATATATTTAATAAAATTTTATTTATAAATCTTATTTAACGTAACAAAAAAAACATTTATTACCTTTTTTATTAAATTTCTTTTTTGTTAAATAAAGGTATTAATTTTAATTCGAAAAGTAATCCGGGTATTAACGTAACGAAAATCCCAAACTTTTTAGTTTCTGCCCGTAACTTATTTTCGTAATATATTACCGAAAACTATACCCTTAACTTTTTTAAAGTTATAATAAACTTATCAAATAAATTATTCCGGACAAAATTAAAAAACTTCCTTTAATTTTAATTTAATATAAAACGTTTTATTATAGCATTTAAAAAATCCTTTACCGTAAACGAACCCTTAATTTCTTAAAAATTATACGTTTTCGCTTAAATATTAACAATAAATTAAATCCGGTATTATTAATTAAACTTTAAATAACTTACTTTAATTAAGTATAAAGCTTTATAATATTCCTTACGTACCGTTATAATAATACTTAATTAAAAAAAAGCAAATTAATTCCGTAATTCCTTAAATAAATCTTAAATTATAATTTTTCCTTAAAAAACTAAAATAATTTAAACGTTCCTAAAAATCTAACTTTTTATTATTATGTTAATTTACGTTTAAATATTAATATACTTAACGTCGATTTTAAAAAATTTTTGTAACTTTTCCTAAATATTTATTATAAAACGATTAAAATTTATTTTATATTATTCTTTTAAATTTACGGCTTATAACTTTTTAAAAACTTTAAAAATAAAATTACGTTAATTTAAATTAATATAAAAATCTTGCTAAATAATTAAAACCTCCGTATATTATTTTTATAATTAAGCATTAACTTCCGTAATATATTTCTTAAATATAAAAAATTTATAAATATCCGTAAAATAATTAACATTAAATATATCTAAATCGATAAAATGCTAAATATTATACAAAAAAACGTTTAAACGTAAAAAAAGGAATTAATTAAAATAATTAAAGCAATGCTTAAAAATCGTATTCTTAAAAATAAAATTATCCGATATATTAAAAACAATAAAATTTTAAATTAATAAAAAAAAAATTTACGATTAACTTAACCGTAATTATCTTACGCAGCTAAAATACCGGATTTATAACTATTATAATTAGACTAATCGTAAAAAAGGTTACATAAAATATAAAAAGTATAAATTATTATAAATAGTTCTCGCTATAAGGGACAGTAGCTAAGAAACTTTATATATAATATGGGAGCCCCGTAACAACGTTGTTGTGAGGCGTTTACAGTTTTCTAGGGCTTGATGACTAAGCAAGTAACCCCTATTCTGCGACAAGTAGTATCCAGTGGAGGGGGAGCATGCTGCAGCCATTTATGTGTAACTCTTTAACTTGCGGGCACGGCAACCAGTAGGGTAACATCGAGTAGGCTTGTCCATAGTAAGATCCTACCTCATGCATAACATTCACTTGCCGAACCGCTGATACTCCTCCAGCCTGATGATATCAGGGTCTAATTAGACGTGATTTCCGTCTAGACTACCATCACCTACCCAGACGAGGATTCTTGGCAGCAGATGTAATCTCAAGGATGTTGTTTGGAAACCAATGGGAGTCATGCAAGTCCAGTTACGAAATGCGACTTTATGGTCCGTTGAGAGCCTCGCCAATATCTTCGCTTCTGCATATCATTCACACTCCACCCCTCTCCTCCCAGGTTGGAGGCGAGAGAGAAGAAGTGAGCATACAATACAAGCAGGTATTACTAGGCAGCGAGGTCTGCTGGAAATTGGGATTAATGATGAGCTCTGGAGTAATATGCCTATGCTGTTTGGCTGGACTAACAGCTGTCCCTTTGGTTCGGCCATTTCCCGTTGAACTACATATCCAGGAACTTATGTAAGGCTTGCGGCTTATTACTATTTAGGGTTATCGGGATTTTCAATGTGATGCCTGCTGCATGTTGGAAGACACCACCGAAACAACAGGTTGTGGTAGGCGAGTATCAGCAAGCGTATCACCAGAAGAGGAAAGAAATACGATGTCAGGTAACAGAAGCTCCAACCTGATGCTGCCTTGGCAACTGTGTAGACAAGAATGTTGCATTGGGGAGGATGTGACCACACCAGCAAGCGCATGCCTCACCTGAAGAAGAGGGTATGTGGGCTTACGGCTCTTGGCTTTCCTCCTTAATAAATCTGGTGTGTAGTAAGCGTTTTTTGAGGGTGCTCCTCTTATGACAAACAGGAGGGGATCGCAAGGCCATACACAGGAGCTGCCATGTGACTGTCTATCTGCCTCGGATTTAGGGATGTAGTGCTTTGAAGTCGGTCGGACGTTCAGGATCTGATGCTCCTCAATGAAATGGTGTGGACTAAGGTGATCGTTTAACCTGCTCTCATTATACACTGGTTATGCTGTTATTCTCTGCCGTCACACATAAGCACGATCGAAATAAGTTCACATAGAATCACTAGGCTAGGCACCAACTTTCAGACATTAACACTTACATTGGCTCACTGTCAGGCCATCTGCATTCGTCTTTCTCCCTCTGGACCACACAATCTTCTTTATTATTACCTGAATATGTCTTCTCCCCCTGCAGAACCGCTGACCCGAGAGACATACCTCTCTGTGGGTATCCTATTGATTATCTGTAGCACCTCTTTGTCGTGGTTCGCTGCGTTATGGCCATTCGGCAACACAACAAACTGCTCATCGATGAGTGTCTGTTTCCAACCCTTAGTATTCCTCAGGAGACTCGTTTAACGGTTTTCAGACTTTTCCATTGCTGGCCTTATTTTGATGGTGGTTTTCTTTGGCCTGAATGATGTTATAATCAGCGGTGAGTTTGCTTTGCCATATCTTACTCTCCATAGCTAACTTAACATTAGAGTTTACGAGTCCAGCAGCTTCTCTGGACTGGCTAGTTAAGGTCTGTATAGGCTCCGAGGTAGTTTACCGGGCCATTATGCTGACCCTGGTTTATTCATAGATGGGAATTGTTATTACAGTCGTCATTGCATTTACGCTGTGGACTTGCAAAGCCCCAATCCTATCCCTCTACGTTAAGATCTTTGGAGTCCACCGATGGCTACGCTACTGCTGCTATCTAACTCTTGCTGTCTCAGGAGTCCTACTGATAGTAGCTATGGCACCCACATTTGCACGGTGCCGTTTGGGGGATGAGCCGTTGCAACTTAACGCACTCACCACTTGCGTGGATGGTACCACACTCACCGGAGTCATCACCGGTTTTATAGCAACTCCAACTGACCTTGTCATACTCTGTCTCCCCATGCCGGCAATATACAAACTACACCTTGATGCGCGCCGTAAATATGGTCTAGCTGTTGTCTTCCTCTCGGGCATTCTGTAAATACCCAGCTCTTCTCCCTACTTAGTTTTGTGTAAGTATGGCTGACTCTTATTGCTAGTGGTATTGTCGCTTCTATTGTGTCACTTTACTACAAATATCAAATCTGGCTGGGAAACGCGTCAGCGACGCTGACCACTTGTCTATGCAGGTAAGTTACTCTCCTTGTGGACCAAAAGTTGTGACCGGGTAGAGTAGTAACAGCAATTCGGAATAGCGTTGCTGAATGTACGGCGGCCATCATTGTTGGCTGCACACCAGCGTTGAGAGCTTTCTGGTCTACATTCGTCTCCCAGTCTTTTCGAAAGACAGCCCAACGTGCGACACAGTACTCCTCATTCAAAATGACTCCCAAATACACACAATCCAAGTCCCGAAAGGAGTTGTCCAGAACTAGTGACGGACGTGAGGATAATGTGTATATATTAATGGAGTCCCCAACGAGGAGTATGGCTGGAGCTCCAGAGGTGTGATCCAACAGATCCAACTGAGGCCGGTGAGGGACATCCATCCATATAGGCTTTCCTCTGCCTCATTCAGTTTTGTTACAGGAAGTAGGAGGGAACCAGGTGTGGTAAGCATAATGTAATAGTTTTCATCTGTCACAGTCGAAAATAGGGGTATAATTGGCTCAAATGAGACTCCCTGAGAATCCCCCTGGGGAGCAACCTATTTGCTCCACCATGGGCTATATAAACGGATCGAACAGCCCACGAGGCTGGAAAAGATCCTTCTGTCATGGCAGCGCCCTGTACCACTCGACTATGGAGACAAATGATCCACAATGTCCAAGACTTCTTGGAGATCCAGGGCTTACCATCGATTATGTGAGCTGGACGGACGTGACTGGTCATGACACCTTCCCACCGTAAAAGTCAGAGCTGTCAAAAATAAGCCATTTCTCGGGTGTGACATCATCTAATGGCTGCATGTCCTCCTATTACTGGAACAGATTTCTCCGCTATAGGGAGCTAGCTGATTCCGTGGCCATCTTCACTGACAAGTATATTCGATATCACTAGACGCCTTGTCTACAGCCTCTGTGTTTATGGAGTACCGATCTTTGAGCATCGATTCGGACGTTCACAAAAAATCTTTCTCCGGTGCTTTTCACCTTCACCGATCATGCAAACCAAGAAACTCATTCACCGAAAGCCTTAAGGTGGATAAGTACTCGCGAGTACAGAAGAGGCGATTACGTGCAGATTTCCTCTGTTTCGAGTGTATTGCAACCCTGAGGATGCAGAGTCATTGTAGACCTCCAACTTACCTCTTCTTGCCTGGATGCATCCGCTGCGAGTACATGGCGGTTGATTGTTCAGTTGAAACTAAACAATTTCCCTCACTACCTGCAGTGAGAATGTTGTGCGAGTGGTTGCCTAAGTCTGGTTCGTAAATCGAGGTTTATTTCCGGCCCTCTTCTAGCATCATTCTCTCGCATGCAGAGTTGAAAGCAACGCAATCCACTCCACGCACCACCCCAGTGGAATGGATTGCAGCATATCCACGGCCACCTAATTTCAGTAGATGGCCATAGGGATTTTTCTAAGTGAATGACCACGCAGTAAATATAATGGACGTTAGGGGGTATATTAACTAGCTACCCCTAAAATAACTCGGCTTTTTCTTTATTATCCTTTAAATTTTAACCTTTTTCGTTAATAATTTCGTTATTTATATATTAAAGTTCTAATAAATAATAATTTTTTTTCGGCGATATAAATATGGAATTAAAAGTTTTTAATGATTTTATTTTATATTATAAATATAATATTTAATAAAGTTTAATTATTATAATCTTTAAATAATTTCGTAAAGCTGAAACTATTTAATTTAATATTAAAAGTAAACGTTTATATTTTGTTAATATAAATTATATCGTAAAAAAGTTGGACGTTATTTATAAAAGGCGTAATATCGTACTTTTTTACGACGTTAATAATTTAAAAGGTTTTATATTTCGTAATTCCCGGGTTCGAAATTTTCGTATTATATAATATATTCGTTAAGGTTATTTTAAACGGTTACGTTACGTTATTAATTAAGTTTAAAATAAAAACCGTAATTTTATATCGTAATAATTTAAGATATTGTTATAAGACGTTATAAAAATATTTTATACGTTTATACGGTAATTTAATTATTAATTACTGCGTTATATTTATATTATAATAATCCGTATATTATATATTATTAATGTATTACTTTATATATTAAATTTATTTGGAATAATTATTTATGCAAGGTCGAATGGGTTCAAGCCTTATTTTCCAGGCTGAGCCAAATATACAGAAAATTATTACACGATGTAATTTGTACGATAGATACTATACCCAGTATCTTCGAACACGATGACTGATTAATGGTTTTACGGTTAGGATAGATTGATACCTCGGTCTCATAAATTATATTTATTTATATATAAAATATAAAACGAAAGTTATAATATATATAAACGTTTTTTTCACTTTATTATAATATTCTCGAATTTTTTCCAGGTTAAATTAATATTTACGTATAAATATTATTCGCTAAAAAGTTTATTTTCGTAAA